>JANRMT010062857.1:44566934-44578775 GCA_026402145.1 Polypterus bichir lapradei | reverse complement strand
ATTATTATTATTATTATTATTATTATTATTATTATTATTATTATTATTATTATTATTATTGAATAATCAAGTTGAATGATGATGGTGATGATGATGATTTTAGCTCTCCAAAGGACTGAAGAACTTTAAGACCACTTGCAAAATAACAGAACATGGCTTTTCAGCGAGGGTCGTCTGATGAGTTCCGATACTTTCCTTCTGAGACTGGGGTAGCGGGGGTCGTTTATTCCTTCTTCTATCTGACTATTGAGAAGGTAAGTGCGTCTCCATTACAGATTAGCCGCTTCCCCAGCCTCTCAAGCCTCGGCTTTAGCAGATGATGGAAGAGAAAACCGCCGGTGTCATCCTCATTGTCTTTTAACTCAGTGGGCTCAAAAGCCTTTTTCTCCGAAGCTGAAAGGTGTCGATATTAAGCTCTCGGTGCCCATTTAGAAATCTCCGGAGGAAGAAAAAAAATAAGAAATTGAATTAACTTTCGCACAATAGGGGGCTTAATTCGGAAAGAAAAAGGTGCCGGTGATAAGCTTCGCTGCCGGCGTGCAGGTTCAAATCCACTGACGAGCGCAGACTCTTCGCTCCGATGCCGGCAGTTTGTCACAAAGGAGAGTGCAATCCTTTTAACTTGGAGCTCTCGGGAAATCACCTGGGGTGAGCGAATTCAAGGTTTGGAGACAAATGAGTTCAGTCGGAGCTCCCAGTTAAGCCTTCAAAAGCATCTCGCGCGCTCCCACATCACAAACGGGGTGCAGGCAGTCGGGGTCCTTCATTAAGCGATGCGCTGACAGGTGACCGCGCCATTAGAGAGTGTCTGTGTTTCCTGTTCCTGTACAAAAGAATGATATTCAGCCGACTCCAGAAAGAATGAGCCCACTCTCCACCGCCCCCAAAAAACACACATACACATATTTTTCTATCTTGAAGTATTAGTATAAGGGAGAACCCCCGGGAGGTGTCACGAGACTCCCCGACAGTCACTCTGCGCTACTTTGTCGTCCCCGACTCTCACTTGCCGATCCTTCCTCGCGTCTCTAGTTACAAAAATCTGCTGATATTTATATTGCGACTAGCAGAGGGAATCAACTTTATGTAAAAGTCATCGCCCACCTGGTATGTGAATGTGAAGACAAGATGGCCCGACTGTCATCGCGTCTATTAGAGTGCGCGCGAGTGGCGACAGCCCAGAAACACGATAAGCGATCACAGTCCTCTTCATGACGTCTTTTTGTACGGCTGTCTGTCTGCAGTGTGTGTGTGCGTGAAGGAAAATGGACGAGAGGAGCGCGAGGACGAGATCTTTGTGTATTTTCCGCTCTGCACTTGTGTCCAGTCGGCCTGCAAATGACACAAGCTCAAGGTACAAATGTCTCCTGAAAGATCTCGAAGATGCTCGGAGTCTGCAGGCGAGTGATTTAATAAGTCAGGACCCAAAACACAATCTGACATTTAGGCCAATGTAGGCCAGGGGAGAACAGCCCGTCAATGGCCCAATTGGGATTTGCACATTGGGTCAACTTGAACTTGTGAAAATGTCCACACCTTACTGGTCCATCCATCGATTTTTGATACCCAGTTATCCAGGGATAGGTTTGTGGGGCAGCTGGAGCCTAACCCAGCAGGCATCAGGTGCAAGCAGGAACAACACATGGAGACAGCACCAGTCCATCAGGGCGAACACACATACACACATGCAAATGCACACACACACATACACATGTACACACACACACATGCATACATATGCACATGCACTCTGTGACAGATAGAGGGTGTTGTCGTCACCCCTTGAACCCTCAGATCAGTCGTCAGACACCAGGTAAAAGTCTAAATATTGACTTTATTATTAATAAATAGTGCACAAAGCACCCTTCTCTCCACAATACTCATTAACACAATACAATACAATTCTCAATAACAATCCTCCACTCCCAGACGCGTTGCCACCTTTCCACCCAGCGCAGCTCCCCGTCTGGGATTTCCCACAGTCCTTTATAGTATGTGACCCGGAAGTGCTTCTGAACCCTGAGTCCATGTGACTTCCAAACACTTCCAGGTCAGATCCAAAGTCTTCTTTTCATCCCGGAAGTACGTCGGTCTCTTTGTTTATGTGACTATGACGCACTTCTGGGTTGAATGCAAAAGTCTCACTGCTCCTCCCTGCAGCGCCTTCTAGGGGCCCCTGTGGTATCCAGCAGGGCTGTGGATGAAAACTCCAATGTCCATAATTCCCTGCTGGCATTCGGGGCACCACCTGGCGGCCTGGGGGTATTGGCCAGGATGACTGGCCAGCCATAGTCCACAACACACACGCATGCACACACACACACACATACACACACGCACATATACGTGCACACACACACACACACGTACATAACAGTACAGGCCAAAAGTTTGGACACACCTCCTCATTCAATGTGTTTTCTTTATTTTCGTGACTGAAGGCATCAAAACTATGAATGAACACATGTGGAGTTATGTACTTAACAAAAAAAGGGGAAATAACTGAAAACATGTTTTATATTCTAGTTTCTTCAAAATAGCCCCCCTTTGCTCTGATTACTGCTTTGCACACTCTTGGCATTCTCTCGATGAGCTTCAACAGGTAGTCACCTGAAATGGTTTTCACTTCACAGGTGTGCCTTATCAGGGTTATTTAGTGGAATTTCTTGCTTTATCAATGGGGTTGGGACCAGCAGTTGTGTTGTGCAGAAGTCAGGTTAGTTGGACGATCATTTATTTTTCAACAGGACAATGACCCCAAACACACCTCCAGGCTGTGTAAGGGCTATTTGACCAAGAAGGAGAGTGATGGAGTGCTGTAAATGGTCATGAAAATAAAGAACACACATTGAATGAGGAGGTGTGGCCAAACTTTTGGCCTGTACTGCACACACTCACACATGTATACATATGCACAGGTAGACACTCATACACACACACACACATACACATCAAGGGCCAATTTAAATTCACCCGGCCACCTAACCTGCCCAGCGGAGTTAATAAAAGTGACCATACAGTAGGTGGTGTTACCACTGACCCCAAAGGAGCAATGCGAGGTGGAACTGGGACCGATAACCGGTGAAGCATATTAGGATTCAGGTTTATGAAAGAAGAGCACCATCACAGGCTTTTCAAAGTCAGTCAACTTCCACGTAATCTACCAAAAAATTCTCTGTCTCCTTCCACTCCTCCTCCTCACCTAGTATTGCCCCCCACCTCCAGCCTCTGACTCTCCATTCCAATGAGGTGGCTTCTTCTATATGGTGGTGGTCGTGGCATTGTGTAACACAAGCCCTTCTGATTCACACAGAAGTTCATCCAAAAATATGGAGGTCCACTCCCATCCACTCCATCTGTGTCACCCAAGGACCCCAAAAAGGGTTGCCCTTCTGCACTACAAGTCCTGGGCAACACAGGTGTCCAAACTGGGGCCCAGGCAGAGTATCATGTTGGGGGGGATGAAGAGGTCACAAAATCCATTATTTGTTCTTCTCAACTGGGAAAGGAACTAAGGGACCTCACAGCCGGGTTGCAGCTCCATACTTGTGTTCCTTCCATTACAGCCTCCCTGTTCAATAGGGAATTACTCTTGACCCCAGTCAGGATGCCAGTCCACCCACTTTGGCAGTTAAAGAGGTTACCAAGCACATCAAGAAACCCTGAACTTAGCCTGTGGTAGTGCATGCAGCAAGAGTCTCTTCAAAATCCCCCTTGGCCTTTTAAACATCTGTTATCCTCTATTCGTGGCTATTCACAGAGTCTGTTACGGAGTTCAATGAAACGTTCTTTCTGGAACGTTAAAGTGGATGGTTCTTTTGGCAGCCAAAAATGGTTCCCCTATGGCATCACTCTGAAGAACGGTTTTGGCACCTTTATTTTTAAAAGTGGAGGGGCACACAGAAGTGTGGCTGAGCAGCTCAGGGGGCTGAAGAGGGAATTGGCAGAGTGTGCGTTCACATGCAGACTTGGGCAGTTCAGCCGATTTCCTCATTAGTGTTTTGAGCTTTGTAATTAGGGCGCCTGCCTCTGCTGAAATGTAAAAGGAGCCTGAGGAGGACCGAGGAAGGAGAAAGAGAAACCGGAGATCAGAAAAAAGACAGAATCTGGAGTGTGAGCCCGCGTGGTGGTGAGGAGGCAGGCGTTCAGCGGAGAGGAACGGCGCTCCAGGAAAGGATCATCACCCCCAAGATGAATCTTCGTATCAAACAGATCAAAAAACCTTCGATACCCAACTTCCATTTTCATCTTTTGTTTTGGAGTCCAATCTCCATGATGAATAACTGCTATGACACGCCGAAGTTCAATCATTGTGCCTGAAGTTGTAGGAACAATAGGTGTATCGTCAGCTCTAAGTGGGATAGATCGAGGCATTTGAAATCGGGGTGCTAACTCTCTCATTACAATGCTTCTGATAATAACAGGTCCTTTGGTCCAAAATAGTTGATCTTTTCCTGTTCACCTAATGATTCCCCTGGTTGCTGCGTTCAGCTGCATTGCTTGAAAACGGATTCCATTTACAGTAATCGTTCGTTAATCGCGGGAGAGGTTCCAAGGCCGGCCGCAATAACTGAATTTCCGCGAAGTAGGGACGCCATATTTATTTAATTATTTAACGTGTATTTGGACGTTTTTAAACCCTCCCTGTATTGTTTACAACCCACCCTTTACTCTATTAATAACAGAGACAACTGTTAAGCAATATGAAATCGGTAGATAAGTTTACAGTTACTGTATAGCTTAGTACACGTAGCTATATATGACGTGATGATGGTGATGAATATGCTGTGCGGTAGAAATGATGACGATGAAGGTGATGATGACTTTTACTGCGCAGCCGATGACTGTATTTTACGTCTCTTCAGACAGCTCAGCCTTGGAAGAAGGAGCACGTTTGGGAGCCATTGCAGGGGGTGAACATTGAAGCGAAGTTCAACACAAAGAAGCCACAAAAAAAATCACACACAGTACTGTGTAAAGTAAACCGCTCGGCGAGAAAGCTTGAAGCGAAATGGCCGCGACAGAGAGAGACAAGGGGAGGTGCTGTGGGATCTGGGCATCAGTCAAAGCACCAATCACGGGCCCGATTAGAAAGCGGGAAGCTGTGATTTGTCGTCTCCCTCCCATGTACCAATCACAGCCCGTGTTACAACGCACTTAGTCACCAAACTTGTTTTGTTGTTCTTAGACTAGGAAATACTACTACTATATTTAAAAACCCGCGAAGTCGGGAATCCGCGAAAAGTGAACCGTAGCGAGGGATTACTGTATTCTGTTTACCAACCGTCACCCTAAATGTTTGGCACAGTCATAAAATTTCATAGAATTGTTCACAAAGTTAAAGCCATCGACATCAATGACATACGATTGTCAATCAAAACCACATACAGTTTGCTTAATGAACAGCAAGACAGACTTTCCAAGCAATGAGCTTCTGTCTGTCATTTAAGCTGGCAGGGTATCTAACTTCTTTTCCTTCACTGTCACATTCTACTTTGCCATCAAGAACAGGTGACTCACGGGCAGTGACGTGCAGTGAGGTTCATATGCCGGTGAGGCACGGACTCCTTCAGAGTGACATTTACAAATATATTAACCCAAAAGAGTAGCTTCTTCACTATTCATCTGGCACTTTGACTACTGGTGACGTTTCATATCTCATCAGCATTCTTTACACACACACAGGTAAGGAGCAGATTTGGCTAAGAAAGGATGTTACATGGCGCAGTGGGTAGCCTCGCTGTTCGCTTCCTGGGTTCTCCCTGCGTGGAGTTTGCATGTTCTCCCGGTGTCATGCGTGGGTTTCCTCCCACAGTCCAAAGACGTGCAGGTTAGGTGTATTGGCAATTCTAAATTGTCCCTAGTGTGTGTGTGTGCGCCCTGCAGTGGGCTGGCGCCCTGCCCGGGGTTTGTTTCCTGCCTTGCTCTAACCCCTACTCTCTCTTCTGTTTCCTTTTCCATTTTTTTGTGGTGGCGACCTGCACCACCACCATCTACTCAAAGCATCATGATGTTCCTAAATGGATGGATTAAAAGCCAGAAGTCTGCATGACCACCATCATCACCAAGTCCATCCATGAGAACCTTAAATACAAAGAGGACTGTTTCATTTATGTTAAGTAGAATACCCAGAGGGGGCTGGGTGGTCTCATGGCCTCAGAACCCCTGCAGATTTTATTTTTCCTCCAGCCGCCTGGAGTTTTGTTTCTTTTTTCTGTCCTCCCTGGCCATCGGACCACCTTACTCTTATTCTATGTTAATTAGTGTTGTCTTATTTTAATTCTTACTTTGTCTCTTATTTCTCTTTTCTTCATCATGTAAAGCACTCTGAGCTCCATTATTTGTATGAAAATGTGCTATAAAAATAAATGTTGCTGTTGTTGTTGTTGCGCCCTGTGTTGGCTGGAATTGGCTCCAGCAGGCCCCCCGTGACCCTGTGGTTAGGATATAGCAGGCTGGATAATGGATGGATGGAGAACGTTATATTTATAGAGGCGAGAGACAGAGAGAGTGGAGAGAGCGCATTTGCTCCTCACCCTCCACGTGTTTTTAATTTTCCACTGCAATTCCACAATTCACACTCAATCAGTACAGATGAAAGTACAGAGTGGTGTACAAAAAAAAAACGGATTTCAATCGATCCTTTATCCAAACTGCTATATCCTAAATACAGGGCCTTGGGGGTCTGCTGGAGCCAATCCCAGCCAACACAGGGCGCAAGGCAGGAAACAAACCCCGGGCAGGGCGCCAGCCCACTGCAGGGCACACACACCAAACATGCACTAGTGCCAATTTAGAAATGGATTTCAATTTTGACCTTAATTGAAATATTTAGCTGTTTTTAAAAGCTTTTAATTCTGATGCTTTAATCAGGACTGTTCAACAAAAGGAAAACAAAAGAATATTTTATTTAAGGTCAAAATTTAGTTTTTAAATATTGGATTATTTTGTCTTAGTCTAACCCCATTTTTTGTAAAATTGAAAACCGTGTATGGTCTTACCTTTATTAGTAAATCAAGTCCATGCGCCTCTCCTTCTCCACGAAAATCTCTGTCACATTCTTGTAAAAGTCCTCCTTATTTTCCTTTAGCTTTAAAAATCTTAATCTTCCATTTTGCCAGTCAGTTGGAAGAAAAAAATAAAAATAAACGGCCCGCTGCAGTGCACTTGACTTTCTGATGTCGCTAACTTATTGGCGCCTCTGCGTAGAAGAACAGCAGCAACGGGCACCTGTTGGGCTCTCATGCGCCCCCTTCAGGGCGGCACGGTATTGTCTGCCTCACCTTCTGCCTTTTCACTGCGGTTTTGTGTCTGATCAGCAAGACTAAATATGTCACTCACATTCATTATAGATATTAGCCAGACTGTGGAAAGTCAGGATGTGTAATAAACATGTCTGCACACATTATATTGGCGACATGCAGAGAGACAGCAACGGGCACACAGCAATTGCCCACATCATGTGTGAGGGAAAGGCAGTCCGAGGGGAGGTGAGGCTTGTCGCTGCTGCCCCTCGCGATTCTCCCCTGCATATTTGAACAGGAAATGTGCCAATTCTGTGATTCTGACTATAAAAAATGGTACAAATTATTATAATCATGCAGAAAACAAATGTATGGCACAGACCAGTGGACACATTTATTTTATGTTATCATTATTCATTTTAAGAGCCCTGCCCGGGGTTTGTTTCCTGCCTTGCACCCTGTCTTGGCTGGGATTGGCTCCAGCAGACCTCGTGACCCTGTAGTTAGGCGGGTTGGATAATAGATGGATGGATTATTCATTTTATTTTACTTTTCATGATACCTCCCCTGACAGCAAGCCCCTGTGTCCGGGCTTCAGTGTGAGCATAATCAGGGCCTACAGTGTCAACCTTAACATCAGTACCATCTGTTGGCCTACACTCCTCATAAACTACAATCCTGTTTTTCTAACGTTACTTTCTGGGGAATACACACTGCTTTGGCTGCCAATCTTAAGAAACAACCTCTGAAGGAGCAGGACAAGCACGATGACCCCCTAGGGACCCTGTAGACACCGAGGAGAGCGCATTAGAAAATGGAGGTCCAGCTCCAGATGGTGGTCAGGACAAGAGCAGGCTAAGTTCGGGTTTTCTTGATCTGTTTTATCCTACTTATGCACATATTAGGAACCTTTTTAAAGCCCAAAGAGCTCAATTCAGGTGCAAAGAACCCTCCTCAAAAATTAAAAGGTTCTTGGTCAAGCAATGTCTCTAAGAGGAACCACACAACCCATAAAAGCACCATTTAAGATCCATTATCTTTAAGAGTGTATGCCCACCCAGACTGTAAGTGCACTATTTTTAATAAACGCTGCACATTTTCATGGGAGTGGCACAGTGTTAGACTGGACAGCCAGTACAGACGCTGCAGTGGAGTGACATCCACGGGGTGGGCAGCTAGCTGTCCGAGGTCTCCAGGATCGTCTGACTTTTTTCTTTGACATCCTCGTTAATAATTTTAATCTCCTGCATTGTCAACTGGTCATAGTTTGGCAGTTAATTAATGGGCAGTGTAATAAGAAGAGCAGAGACAGTCAGTGTTTTTGACAAATCCTGTGACGCCACCTTCCGCTGGTTCACCGACAAAAGCGCGATAGACATATGCGCCCCGACAAAACCGCGACGGACAAATGCGCGCCGACAAAATCGCGAGAGAGGCCAAGAGAGTGGGACGCCCTTGCTGCAATTCTTCATTGTCATTGTCTACATATGCAGGGCGTGATCTTAAGGACCTGCGGTGGGTTGGCACCCTGCCCAGGATTGGTTCCTGCCTTGTGCCCTGTGTTGGCTGGGATTGGCTCCAGCAGACCCCCGTGACCCTGTGTTCGGATTCAGCGGGTTGGAAAATGGACGGATGGGTGGATCTTAAGGACTATCTGCGTGCCGTGCTGATGGCATGCCGCGCCTCATAATATTGACTTCTAAAATAAACATTATTATATATGCTTTAAACTAGTAATTCATATTTAATGAAACTTTCGCGATTTTGTCGGCGCGCATATGTCTATCGCGCAAATGTCGGATCACACTTCCGCTCATATATGGTACCCAGGCAGGAAGAAGGGGTTCCAGGTGGATGTACACGGGAAAGTGAGGTTTGTCAGGGGAGAACTGTCAGTCTTCCAGAGGGAAGAAAAGGGAGAATATTAATACACAGCGCCATCCCCTGGAAGGATAGAAAATTGCCATCAGCAAAGCCCTTAAACTGTCTCCCGCGCACGCGCCTGCCTGTTGCTTTGCGTTTATGTTAATTAGCGTCGACTTTGTTTTCGGTGTGTTTTAACTGTATCTTTATATATTCCAATTCTGAATCTAGTAATTTTAATCTGTACTTCCACTTTATTTGAAAATTTGTTCACAGCGCTCTGCGACTGCGCTTAGTGAAGGGCGCTATACAAAAAGAAGTTGTGTTGTACAGGGCGGTCCAGATCTAATTATGCAGATCCAGATCGTCTGGATGACTTTGATTTATGATTTATGCGTTACGATTCCAGTTCAGCGCAAAGACGATTTTTCATGTCGTCAGTTCGCACACTTCTCGATGGTCCGGGATTTTTCGGGTGATTTTCTATGTAATAAACTTAATAAGTTATAACGTAATGAAAATTGCATAATTAGATCTGGACCACCCTATATTTTGCTAGCTGGGAGTTTTCAGTTGCATTTAAATCTGTTAAGGTCCACAGCTTGCCTTTGTCGCTTCCCTTCTTTTGGTCTCAGTCTTAGATCTTCCTCGAGCCCACGAGCTCCGTCCTGACTGCCGGCTCCTACTTAACTGGACGTTCAGAAGCGTTCGGTTCGCCCCGCACCTCTGCTCGTTTAATGCCGCCCGTTCGGCGCTTCGGTTCAGGCCGTTGTGAGGCAGAGGAGCGCCAGCACCGTGAGGACAAAGAGGAAACAGCAGAAGAAGAAGAGAATGTCAGCAAGCTGCCACCCACATTGTTTTTCTCACATATGGGTGACGGAAGGTGTTGCTTTGCTTTTAACAAGAATCTCAGCAGCGCAGATGTTTCCGCCGCACGAGGTGTCGGACAGGACTAACGTTCATTATTGGAGGAGTCTGCCGGTGAGGCCGCACAACCGGGGACGCTCGACGAGTCACATGCAGTTCACGATTATAAGCCGTGGGCTGAGCAGACCTGCTGTGAACTCGGAAAAGTGCCGGGAAAAGCCAACAGCCATCCTAGGAGCCCCGCGGGACACTCGTGCGCCTGCGTGAACAGAAGATACAAGAGGCGCTGGAGGGCGAAAAAATCCGCTAAAGTGGGGCTGCACTCATTCTCATTGACCCCCCCCCACCCCCTCCATGAGGAGCGTTTCAGGGGCCCGTGTGACAAAAAGAAAGATGAGGGGGTTAGCAAAATAGGCTGAGGGTCGAAAAGGAGATAAAAACTGGAGTTGATTAATTGAATCTGCTAGGGCTCATGGGAAGAACATACATACATACATACATATATAAAATGATGGAGGTTAATAAAGCTAACACGCTGAGAAGAACCAAACTGGAGTCAACAAAGTGAAACGAGCCAACTGGGAGGTTGGAGAGGCAGAAGAAGCTCAGCGGGGTCCTCAATAGACAAGTGCTGAATTAAGATGCAACATTGAGAAGGGGCCTCGTTAGGATCGTTAGTGAGAATGTCCGCCTTAGCTGTCTCCATTTCATTGACACCATAGACCAATGAAGCCCCTGGGGTTTATCGAACTGAGCTCAGAATGAGGTCACCAAGGTGCAGTAGTGACAATTACTGAGACAAATCTACTGGGACTCACCAGGAAGTGAGAGGACAAGTGAATGAGAGACCAGTCTGGGAAATCAGAAGAGATGACACCACCAATAAGAGTAATAGGATTGGAGTCCAGCAGACAAGAAAAACTTAGTGGGGTCCACCATTAACAAGGGGACACATGAGTGACTCGTCATGACCACTAAGGAAAGTGAGCATTCTCTATTAAGAAACTCCACCAGAGAATTAACCAATGAAAATCAGCAATATGGGGTCATCTAATAAGGAGGATTGCTAGAAAGTTGTTCAGAGAAACATACCTTGGTGGGGTTGTCACAACAATAAGGGCAATGGTGGCATTCAGAACAGAACAAGAAGTGAGTCACCAGTAACAAGAACCATATTGGACTGTGGAATAGAGAAAAAACTTAGATACAGTAGATAGATAGATAGATAGATAGATAGATAGATAGATAGATAGATAGATAGATAGATAGTGTGAAGGACAGCCGGGTCCCATGCCCGGCAGGGATGCCCCTGCTGCGTATGTTCTGGGGGAGCCACCATGAGCAGTCCAATACCTCCCCCGGGATGCTTGGTGGCAGCCTCCCTGGCCGACGGTGATTCCCCAACCACCCACAGGGCTCCATGGGAGATGGAGTCCTCCACAGCTTGGTTGGGGCCCGGGGGGGCTGCCTGCTTCCAACAGCCCCGGCTGGACGAGTCTTCAGTCCCACCCAGAAGTGCAATTAGGACCATGTGGGCAATCACCTGGAACGCTTCCGGATGGGCTATAAAAGGGCCCAGCCACCACCACTAGAGGGGGCCAGAGTCGGGAGGAGGAGGACTAAGCTTCAGGAGGAGTGGTGGTAGAGGAGAGAAAAAGATTGTTTTGGTGTTGCAGGTGTATTTTGGGACTGTGTATTGCCTGTGGGTCACGGGGAAGACATGTGCCCATGGGTGAAGAAAAATAAAAGTTTGTTTATTTTTATATGTGCCTCCGTGTCCATCTGTGTTGGGTCAGGCGCCTATATAACGCCTTCATTACAATAGATAGATAGATAGATAGATAGATAGATAGATAGATAGATAGAT
>JANRMT010062857.1:44543301-44563387 GCA_026402145.1 Polypterus bichir lapradei | reverse complement strand
TATATATATATATATATATATATACATATATAGTGGTACATGGCAGGCCATTCATCCCAGCCAATAACCCTAGGCCGCCAGGTATAGCCCTCCCTGCAGCATGGACGTACCCTGAATGCCAGCAGGGAATTATGGACAATGTAGTTTTTTATCCACAGCCCTGCTGGATACCACGGGGGCCGCTAGAAGGCACTGCAGAAAGGAGCAACGACTATTTGCCCTACACTCCGGAAGTATGTCCGAGTCACATGGACAAGAGGAATGACGTGCTTCCGGGTTGAAGAAAAGGACTTTTTATCTGACCAGGAAGTGATAAGGAATCATGGACTGAATGATGGGAAACACTTCCGGGTCAGAAAATATAAAAGGACTCTGGGAACTCCCAGACAATGAGCTGAGTTGGGTGGAAGGGTGGCAATGCATCTGGGAGAGGAGGATAGTGATTGATTATTAATTTATTGTGTATTTGAGATTTATATGAGTATTGTGGAGAGGAGGGTGCTTTGTGCACATTATTATTATAATAAATCCATTATTTGGACTTTTATGTGGTGTCTGGCATCTGATCTGAGGGTTCAAGGGGACGACAAAGCCCTAATCTGTCACTATATATATATATATATATATATATATATATATATATATATATATATATACTAATAAAAGGCAAAGCCCTCACTGACTGACTCACTCACTCACTTATCACTAATTCTCCAACTTCCCGTGTAGGTAGAAGGCTGAAATTTGGCAGGCTCATTCCTTACAGCTCACTTACAAAAATTAAGCATGTTTCATTTTGATATTCTACACGTAACGGTCATAACGGTCGATAACGGTCGACAACGTCCGCCATGTTGAACATTCTTATTTATGGCCCCATCTTCACGAAATTTGGTAGGCGGCTTCCCTGCGCTAACCGAAACCGATGTACGTACTTATTTCGATGGTATGACGCCACTGTCAGCCGCCATATTGAATTTTCCAAATGTCACAAATTCTCCAACTTCCCTTGTAGGTAGAAGGCTGAAATTTGGCAGGCTCATTCCTTACAGATTACTTACAAAAGTTAAGCAGGTTTCATTTCGAAATTCTACGCATAATGATCGTAACGGTCAACAACATCCGCCATGTTGAACTTTCTTATTTATGGCCCGATCTTCTTGAAATTTTATAGGCGGCTTCCCTGAGCTAACTGAAACCAATGTTTGTACTTATTTCGGTGGTATGATGCCACTGTCAGCCACCATATTGAACTTTTCAACAGTCTTTGTTACTTATGGGCCCATCTTCAAGAAATTTTGTACACGGGTTCCCAATGCTAACTGAATCCTACTTACGTACATATATACGTCCATAGCCTGCAGCTTGGTCACCATGTGAGGCGGCGTTGGGTCCCCCATCCCAACACCTCCCACGTTGTTGGCTGCCTGCCTATATAAGGCCATCCGTCGCTCCGGTCTCTACATTCCCTTCCTTGCTTCGCCACGGGATTCACGTCTCCCTGCTGATAACTACAGCCTTTTTATTTAATCCACGGCTTCTCCGCTGTTTTATTGTTTGTTTATTACGATTATAGTTATTGTGTAGGTATTTTAGACTTACTTTACATTGCTCAGGTACCCATTTCCTTTATCATTCCAACCGTACCCCCATTACCATGTCTATCGAGGTGATCACCATCGATCAAAGAACTGTCACTTACCGAGTGGTTTCCATGCCCGGAGATGGCACCTGCCTTTTCCATTCTCTGTGTTACATATTGCACGGCCATATCAGGCTCACTCTTGATATCCAGAGAAACATTGTGTCTTATGTATTGAATGACTGGGACAGGTTCAAGGTGTGGACTGATGACGGTACAGGAGATAATTATACTACACAGGAGCACTAGAAGAGTGAAATGCTTAAGCCCTTCACCTATGGTTCTGCATGGGAGTTGATGGCTGCCGCTGAATTGTTCGGTTGTCGCTTTCAAGTGTACCGAAATGGCCAAATATTTTACACCTTTCGACAACCGCCAATGCCTCTTAAACAGCTTTGATTCACAGGTGACGATTTCAGTAGTGGACACTTTGATGTTTATGAGTGTTTAAACTCTCAAAAGCTGGATGTGAAGTTATCGATGAAACCAGTTGTAAGCTTACAACGCTTGACAGATGCTGAATGTCACTTCAACACAACAAATCCTGCAAATACTGCCGTAATTGAAACAAACCATGAAACTCAAACCGATTATGACAGCAGCAATCCAAGCTGTGAGATTTGAGACAAGATTACTGTTCACATGGCCAACTGTACGTTACATGCTCAAGAGTAAGCTCAGCGCACAGCTTGGTCATATTACAACCGGAGGGCCGAACTCACAATGTGGTATACAAAGAGATCCTTAACAAATAATTATTGGTATATTTTCCCTCAGTTTAAAAAGGTTAAATTGTCTTCTTAATAAAAATTTTAAGGCAGTACTTCGCCGCTGCGAAGCGCGGGTATTTTGCTAGTAGTGAAATAAAGGACAGAATCATATCAAGGTTTGGGGTTTTTTACGCCCCGTATACTGTAACAGAAAAGAACAAAACAGGTCTTCTCAAACAAAACTTGTAAGAGCTTAACAAAAGACAAAGATGGCGGATTTGGAGGGACAATATAAAGGGGTGGACCAGAAATTAAACGTGATGGCTGCTGGGAAGGCGTGATGGCGGATGGGAGTGAGACGTCATCTTTGGGGGACCAGAGGGAAGAAAGGAACCCGGAAGTGGAGACTGTCGTTTACTCCAGGCGGTGTTATGGTGGCGTCGCTTCGTCTTTTCTGAGGTAAAAAGTGAGAGAGAGGTTAGTACGCTGTCTTCGTCCCCTGACGGGTCTCATCGCGCTGCACATCAGGTCCTTCAACTGCTCCCGATGCGCTTGTGCGTGACAATATATATATATAATTTTTTTTTTCTTTCATTGTGCGGTTTAGAGCTTCTGTAGTGTCTTCAAATGCACGTCACACGAGCAACGAATGTAAAAGCAGATTTCACACAAATACTGATAGTGCGCTCATTCTTGGAGACTTGCACTTGCACCATGAAAATGAGCTACCGGTGCGCCGGTTAGAAGTCAACTGAACTGTGAGGCTGCTGTGATGACAAATGATGTGCTGATACGGATGGTGAGAATCCATTTTAAGCTCTGGGTGATGCAGGGTCTTCTATTTTTGCTATTTCTCATGGTAACTGGGGTCTTGGTGAACCCCACCCAAAACATCGCGGTGTGCCATCTTTGACACGTGTGCCAGGTTCGCCAGCATCATTGAAATACACCAAGGATTGTGGAATGAACATACCTAGGGTCACAAGTAAGACCACCTATGCTATTGTCCATCATGGAGAAAAGAGACAGTGAGAAGGACCATCCTGAGGTGCAGGCTACAAAGTACCACATTAGCTACATCTCATTGTTGGATTCAATTATGGACCAATGGCTTAGTTCATTCCCCAGTCTAAAGGATCACACTTGGAGAAGGACACCTTAGGATCCTCATTTATGTGCTCCACACCCATGAGAAGGAGCAGAATAAATCTCACTAAGCTGGTCAATGAGAGCAACCGTAATAGCCCGAACCACAAGTGGGCGCTGCACTCGGACCCGCCAGGGTCTCCATATTAGTGAAGTCGTGCTGCCCACTGAGATCCATCAGACTCGAACAAGTCCTCGGTAAGCTGAAGCGGCCTGTCGCAAACCTGTAAAGGTCACTTTCAGCGATCTGTGAAAAATGGAAGTGTCTCTGCGTGTCCAGCCTCAGCGGCACGAAGTCTCAGCTCGGGCTCTGATGACTTGGACCTTTCCCGTAACATGCAGTGCAGCTTGAAAATGTCACCAAAGAACATGAAGCATGGCGGGAGGAGTGTCATTTGTCTCTTTCCCCCTTCCGTATTCATTTCCCTGCCAGAGAAGAACGATTTGCTCATTTAGCAGCACAAAACGCCCGCACAAGGTAAGTAATGGGCTGACACGCCGGACATCACACGTCTTCCTGCTCCGGCGGCTCCTTCCCATTTTTTTTTTCTTTCCAGACTTGCTTGCTGTACTTCATGATGAGCCATCACTTTATAAATCAGAGTAATAAATACTGAGTGAGGTGTCCGCATGGCGACAATCAGGAGGGAGGACGTGGAATGAAGGCTGGCCGCTGCCGAGTCCTCCACCGCCCTGTTCGGCCACCGACTTCGAAAGTGAGGCCCATCACACCTGCTTCTGTGGCCCGTGGGGTCTGTCGGGTTTTAGTACTAAAGGGGTCCACTAATGAGCATGTGAATAACAGCCCACCAACCTTCAGCTCAGTGCACTAAACCCAACTGTAACAAAAGGAGTTTAATAAAGAAACATTTCATTAGATTTAAAAGGAAAACAGGGGGGCAGTGGTGGTGGTGCTGCTTCCTTACAACAAAGACACCAGGGCTCAAGTGCTCTCTGTGTGGAGTTTGCATGTTCTCCTCATGACAAAAAGACAGTCCATAGACATGCAAGTTAGGCGGATTAAAGACGCCCTCTGAGTGTGTGTTTGGCCTGTGATGGACTGGCACCATGCCCCTGCCTGGTGCCATGTGCTTTCTGGAATAAGCTCCAGCTGCCTCAGTACCCTGCTCTGCATAATCTGGCTTGGAAAATGGATGGTTCAATAGATAGATAGATAGATAGATAGATAGATAGATAGATAGATAGATGTGAAAGGAACTATATAATAGATAGATAGATAGATAGATAGATAGATAGATAGATAGATAGATAGATAGATAGATGTGAAAGGCACTATATAATAGATAGATAGATAGATAGATAGATAGATAGATAGATAGATAGATAGATAGATAGATAGATAGATAGATAGATGTGAAAGGCACTATATAATAGATAGATAGATAGATAGATAGATAGATAGATAGATAGATAGATAGATAGATAGATGTGAAAGGCACTATATAATAGATAGATAGATAGATAGATGTGAAAGGCACTATATAATAGATAGATAGATAGATAGATAGATGGATGTGAAAGGCACTATATAATGGATAGATAGATAGATAGATAGATAGATAGATAGATAGATAGATAGATAGATAGATGTAAAAGGCACTATATAATAGATAGATGTGAAAGGCACTATATGATAGATAAAAGGGGTATCTAGCCAATTAAAGGGGTAATTTTTGCTTGACTTCTCACTACATACAAATAGATAGATAGAAAAGGTGCTATATAAAAGATAGACAATGCACTCTATAGCATGCAGATAGACAATCTGAAAGGTACTATATTATAAATAGATATGGACGGCACTATACAATAGGTGGATCCATGAATAAAGACACTGTATTAAGATATTTAGAGGTGAATGAATAAAAACGTATAATAGAACCTAAAGATAAACAGATGTAAAAGGTTCTATATAATAGAGAGATAGCTAGATAGATAAGGAAACGTACACCCTTATGGCAAACAGATAGACAGATTTTAAGGTACATGCACTTTGTAACATATAAAAAGATGAATTTGCTATATGCGTCTATTATATAAAAAAAATTGGGGTTGAGACGTGATCATCTCGGAGAGATAGATAGATAGATAGATATCAGTCAAGCGTACAGATAGATAGATGTAAAAAGCGCTAGACTGGAAAAAGAAAAACAGAAAGATAATCAGACATACAGACAGATGTGAAGGGCACTGTATTGGAGACAGATTCATTAGATAACTAGACGGACATACAACAGTCGATCAGACAGAGAGAGAGTGATAAACGCATATAGATGTGAAGGCGCTATGCTCAAGTAAAACAGACAAGACCACATCAAAACAACCTGACAGATAGGAAAGGCGCTATAAAAATAGATCGTATGGCTGCAATGGCAGTATATGCATATCCTGCAAGTTGTGATTCCCATTATTTGGATTGGATTTTTTGGGTCTCCTATCCCTTACCGAGGACAAACCGAAGAGCAGCTGTAACCGGCGAGCCTCCACCGCACACAAATGCCCCCGTAAGGCCCTATATACAGCTGGCACAGTTCCTTTTGTCGCGTGCTCCACTTTTATGTCGTCTACTGTCTTTGTAAGAAGGCTTGGAGAGATAGATTTGCGTTCTAACTATATATATATATATATATATATTGTAATGTGATCTTCCGACTTTTGGACTAACCCCTCAAATCACAAACATGTAAGAACGTACAAGGTGGAGGAGCTCCTCAGGCAGCGGCCGTTGTGAACCCCAGATATCCGAGCGACGCGCTGCCCCCTCACCACTGATGTTCTTATTGGCAAAGCGGAGGCGCCACACCTGAATTAGGACAGGCCACTTGTCGCTAAGCCTCCTTGTGCGCGTCTCCGCGGTCTGTGACTCGTCTTCTGATCAAGGGGGATTACATGCTACAGGAGAGTCAGAATAGTCACTCAAAAGAGGGAGACGGAGGGATGAGTGAGCGAGTGAGGAGTGTAAAGGTTACGGTGGTGTCGCCGAGGACGCGTCGCTCATTCACGCCTGCAAGTGAGTGAGAAGTGGACTGCACGTTACCGGGGCTGCGGGGCGCACAGCCCCGCTCTCACTTATTAGCTCTATCGCTCCGTGAGGATGAAATCACGTCAAGCCTGTGTCTGATTAGCTCTGATTGCACTTCTCCAGGGTCTCTACCTGCTTCCTCCTCTCCTTTTTCTCTTCTGTCTCCTGATCTGTCGCTCACCCGCACGCTCCTCTTCTTTTTTTTTCTGTTCCCTCAGCCTAATTGTATAATAAAATGTGGCAACCGGCTTTCTGCCAATTCCCATCTCTCTCAAGTTTAATCACGTCTCATTTTTATTCAATTTAATTTTCACATAAAGATGCTGCTTCAGAAATTCTAAAATGAGAGGCAGAAGCATATGCTGCGCAGTCACGAGTTGAGATGTTTCAGGCTCTTTGAGGGACCAAGGCGCACAGATGGCTGCAAATGTCATTAAGCGGACCGCTTCAAAGCAAATTACCATCGACAGGCGAAGAGAAATTCAGTTACAAAAACGAAGCCACGGGTGACGAGGCTCACGGTGCTGTCCCGTCTCACGTTTCCTAACTTCAGTGCCTGGACGGCATGGAGAACGGAGCTGCGTCCGGGGAGCACTGGTCAGGAGTGACTGGAGGCTGGTGGCTCTTGGGCTACTGGGATTTTAGGTTTGGGAGTCTCAAATATTGATAGGTGGATAGCATAGGGACCAATATCCCCAATAACCAGAAAGTGATTAGGTGGCTCAGGGTCCCAATTTAATTTTCTCCAGATGAAGATGAGTGATGACCCACTGAATTTGCTTTGCCTGGAGTTTGCGAGAATGCATAAATGTTTGTAAATTTCGGTGAACTCAGGTGATTTGCTTTGAAGTCAGTATAGGGAAGTAGAAACTAAAGTAGCTTTGAATGTAATGTACTGTAATGATGCAGTGGTCTTTAAATTGTCTCAGAGGGCTAACAAAGCATCTGCCAACTATGTTGGGCCATTTAATGTGGTCAAAAATGTCTGCGAAGCTAACCAATGTGCCTCTCTCCATGTTCACAATACTTTTATGTCTCTTTGTGTCTCCAGAGCTCCCATCACCTCAGCACTATATACTTGGAAGGTGGGGGGGGGGGGGGGGGGAGTAGATGAGCATACTGATTTGTCTTCCCCAGGCAGTCACTACCCAATCTGTGCTACAAAGTGCAATAGACAACATGGGTTGGCTGGCATCCCGGCTAGAATGGATGGTTCCTCATCTGGCCAGGAAGCCCTTTTAATGGAGGGATGTGAGTAGATGAGCATCCTGACCAGATTGGTTAGTGGTACCTTACCTGATTGAGAGGTCTTTATAATGGATGGACATGGGGAGACTACTTCCTATGGCCATGTATTTCTGCAGTACATGGGATGGCGACATCCCTCTGGCATTCATTCCATTTGGACACCTGCAGGGCTACATGGGAGTTGTAGTTTTGGTGGGCAGCCCTGTTGGGGTTCTCAGGGGCCTCTAGAGGGAGCTGCTGGAGGCTTCCTGGATGCAATATGATAGCATCAGAGGTACTCCTGGGTCCATTATAAAGGAAGCTGCTCCGCTTAACTTGGGGAGTCAGAGCCGGAAGAGGAGTTCACCTGAGAGGATTGGAGAAGGGGAGAGCCATATTGCCAAAGCTATGGAGTACATTGAGGTATTTGTGGCAACGAATGTCGTAATTGGCATTGGAGTCTGTGAAGTTGTGTCAAGGATTTGGATAGCTGCAGCGCCACCTAGTGGTTCACAGTAATAAGCAGTTTAACAGGCTTAATCCCGCAGTGAAGTATCTGATGTGCTAACTGAGAGCGCTCTTGACATAGTAAACTCATCATTAGATAAGGGGGCCTTCTCAGACTGTCTTAAGACTGCTGTTGTTAAACTGCTGCTCAAAAATAATCCTCTCGACTCCTCTGTTTTTGAAAATGTCAGGCCTATTTCTAACCTGTCTTTCTAAAGTAAAATCCTAGTAAAGGCCGTCAATGTGCAGCTAAATGACCACCTCAATAAACATTCTGTTCCTGACAGGTTTCAGTCGGGTTTTAGGACAAATCACAGTACAGAAACTGCACTCATTAAAGTAGTAAATGACTTGCAGGTAAATGCAGACACAGGCCGTCTATCTGTTCTCATCCTCTTAGATCTGAGTGCTGCATTTGATACCATTGATCACAATATTCTTAGAAATCACCTTAGTCAATGGGTGGGCCTCTCTGGGAGGGTCTTAAATTGGTTTGAGTTTTACTTGACAGGTAGAAAATTCTTTGTTAGTTGCGGTAATTATACTTTGAAGACCCCCGATATTCTATATGGTGGTCCATAAGGGTCTCTCTTAGGTCTGCTGCTCTTTTCGATCTCCATGCTTCCGTGAGGTCCAATTATCTCAAGGCATAACGTGAGCTACCACAGCCACTGACGACACACCACTGTATTTATCAATAGCGCCTGATGACCCCGACTCTCTTGGTTCATTGAACCGAATGTCTTACTGGTGTTTCTAAGCGCATGAGTAGTAATTTTCTCAAACTTAATAAGGTAGTAATTGGAAAAAATGGATATACTGAGGGTATTAGAAATAAACTTGATGCATTAGGCTTAAAAGTTAAGACAGAGGAAACGAATTTAGGGGTAATTATTGACTCTGACCTGCATTTTAAATCACATATTAATCAGACTACTACGAGAGCATTTTTGCAGTTAAGAAATATAACAAAAATTAGACCTCTTATATCATTGCAAGATGCTGAGAAATGAGTTCAAGCTTTGTTTTCAGTCGACTAGATTACTGTAACGCACTCCTGTCAGGACCACCCAAAAAAGATATCAATCGATTGCAAAAAGTGCAGAATGGAGCTGCTAGAATCTTAACTAGGAAAAGAAAATCCAAGCAGATCACCCCAGTCTTAGTGTTGCGACACTGGTTACCTGTGCTATTTAGAATTGACTTTAAAATACTGTTTATGGTTTACAAAGCCTTCAATAATCTGCTCCATCTTATATTTTAGAATGCCTGTCACCTTACACTCCAAATCATAACCTTAGATCTTCAAATGAGGGTCTACTTAGAATTCCAAGAGCTAAACTTAAAAGAAGTGGTGAGGCGGGCGGCCTTCTGCTGTTATGCACCTCAAATCTGGAATACGAGTTTCGCCAAGCTAATACGGTGGAGCACTTTAATAAACTGCTAACAACCCATTATTGTAACATGACTTTCTCATAGCTTCATTTTAGTCTAACCCTGATATTCTGTATATGCATTGAATTATTCTTATCATGGCTCCACAATCCATACTAACCCCTATTTTCTCTGCTGTTCTCTTTCTGTTTTTTCTATGGTGTTGATCTGCGCCCCTACCACCCGATCAAAGCACCGTGCAGTCCCTCCATTGATGAATTGAAGGCCAGAGGTCCACATGGCCATCATCGTCTTATTCTACAACGTGAAGCCTGAAAACCATGAGGACTGATTGAGATCATTTATGTTAGGGGGGGCTGGGTGGTCTCATCGCCTTGGGACCCCTGCAGATTTTGTTTTTATTTTTTTCTCTAGTCTTCTGGGTTTTTCTTTGTTTTTTTTCTGTCCTCCATGGCCATCGGACCTTATTTTATTCTTTGTTAATTAGTATTGCCTAATTTTTATATTTGATCTTTTTTCATCTTCTAAAGCACTTTGAGTGACATCATTTGTGTGAATACGTGCTCTAGAAATAAATGTTGCTGTGGGTGTGGGGTGGGTAATTACAAGCAGCCAAGCCCTGCAGTTTTTGTCCCCTAACCACACGTGAATCACATTATATTTGTATATATTACTGGAGTCTGAAGAACATTTTCACGTAAGTAGAACCGGGATCGAGATTTTTTCTTTTCCTATCAACAACTCCAAAGCTGAAACCGTGCTGTTGTCCTCAAGAGGGATGGACAGGTGCTGCTGTTCATTCTAAGTGTCTGAAGATGAGTCTGACAATAAGGTCAGATGACCAGGAGGGCGGACAATCGCACACAGATATACAATCAATCAATCAATCAATCGACTAATTAATTAATTACTTATGGAAAAATAATTAATTAATACTCCAGTTAAGCTAGAGAAAAAAAGTGTAAGGGTTCAAGGCCAAAAGACCACCCACACTCTTAAAAATGATGGTTCCTTAATGGCACTTTATTGGGTCGTGTGGTTCCTCACAGAACCTTCCCTTGACAAAGAGCCATTTCATTCTCGGAAGGCTTCATTGATTATGAATTTGGTTCATTGTGCTTTCAAAAGGTTCCTAATATGCTGGTGAAACCAAAATATTTAATGTATGATGGGCTACCTAGGCACAGTGGGTAGCACTGCTGTCTCACGGTTAGGGGACTCTGGTTCGCTTCCCGGGTCCTCCCTGCGTGGAGTTTGCATGTTCTCCCCGTGTCTGCGTGGGTTTCCCCCCACAGTCTAGAGACATGCAGGTTAGGTGCATTGGCGATCCTAAATTATCCCTAGTGTGTGATTGGTGTTCAGGAGTGTGTGTGTGCCCTGCGGTGGGCTGGCACCCTGCCCGGGGTTTGTTTCCTGCCTTGCACCCTGGGTTGGCTGGGATTGGCTCCAGCGGACCCCCGTGACCCTGTAGTTAGGATATAGCAGGTTGGAAAATAATGGATGGATGGATGAGCTACCTAACTGCATAGCAATGGATCAAGAGAACCTCAGTGTAGTCAATGTGATCAGGTGCATTCAAAATCAGGAGCCCTCTGGTGTTTCACAAACCTGTTCTCGTCTATGTCTCCTGTTACAGATCTAAATTGAGAAAAGGAACCTTCAAATGGATGGGTCTTTTGGCAGCCAAGTGTGGTTCCCCTATGGCACCGCTCTGATGAATCACACTGGCACCTTCATTTTTAATAGGCTCACATTCATCTACAATGTGAAGAGGTGGGCAAGGAGAACAAGGAAAAGAAGCCTAAATTGTTGAACTCGCCCTGATACAGTGGCTTGCAAAAGTATTCGGCCCCCTTGAACTTTTCCACATTTTGTCACATTACAGCCACAAACATGAATCAATTTCATTGGAATTCCACGTGAAAGACCGATACAAAGTGGTGTACACTTGAAAAGTGGAACGAAAATCATACATGATTCCAAACATTTTTTACAAATAAATAACTGCAAAGTGGGGTGTGCGTAATTATTCAGCCCCCTTTGGTCTGAGTGCAGTCAGTTGCCCATAGACATTGCCTGATGAGTGCTAATGACTAAATAGAGTGCACCTGTGTGTAATCTAATGTCAGTACAAATACAGCTGCTCTGTGACGGCCTCAGAGGTTGTCTAAGAGAATATTGGGAGCAACAACACCATGAAGTCCACAGAACACACCAGACAGGTCAGGGATAAAGTTATTGAGAAATTTAAAGCAGGCTTAGGCTACAAAAAGATTTCCAAAGCCTTGAACATCCCACGGAGCACTGTTCAAGCGATCATTCAGAAATGGAAGGAGTATGGCATAACTGTAAACCTACCAAGACAAGGCCGTCCACCTAAACTCACAGGCCGAACAAGGAGAGCGCTGATCAGAAATGCAGCCAAGAGGCCCATGGTGACTCTGGACGAGCTGCAGAGATCTACAGCTCAGGTGGGGGAATCTGTCCATAGGACAACTATTAGTCGTGCACTGCACAAAGCTGGCCTTTATGGAAGAGTGGTAAGAAGAAAGCCATTGTTAACAGAAAACCATAAGAAGTCCCGTTTGCAGTTTGCCACAAGCCATGTGGGGGACACAGCAAGCATGTGGAAGAAGGTGCTCTGGTCAGATGAGACCAAAATGGAACTTTCTGGCCAAAATGCAAAATGCTATGTGTGGCGGAAAACTAACACTGCACATCACTCTGAACACACCATCCCCACTGTCTAATATGGTGGTGGCAGCATCATGCTCTGGGGGTGCTTCTCTTCAGCAGGGACAGGGAAGCTGGTCAGAGTTGATGGGAAGATGGATGGAGCCAAATACAGGGCAATCTTGGAAGAAAACCTCTTGGAGTCTGCAAAAGACTTGAGACTGGGGCGGAGGTTCACCTTCCAGCAGGACAACGACCCTAAACATAAAGCCAGGGCAACAATGGAATGGTTTAAAACAAAACATATCCATGTGTTAGAATGGCCCAGTCAAAGTCCAGATCTAAATCCAATCGAGAATCTGTGGCAAGATCTGAAAACTGCTGTTCACAAACGCTGTCCATCTAATCTGACTGAGCTGGAGCTGTTTTGCAAAGAAGAATGGGCAAGGATTTCAGTCTCTAGATGTGCAAAGCTGGTAGAGACATACCCTAAAAGACTGGCAGCTGTAATTGCAGCAAAAGGTGGTTCTACAAAGTATTGACTCGGGGGTTGAATAATTATGCACACCCCACTTTTCAGTTATTTATTTGTAAAAAATGTTTGGAATCATGTATGATTTTCGTTCCACTTCTCAAGTGTACACCACTTTGTATTGGTCTTTCACGTGGAATTCCAATGAAATTGATTCATGTTTGTGGCTGTAATGTGACAAAATGTGGAAAAGTTCAAGGGGGCCGAATACTTTTGCAAGCCACTGTATCCAAATCTCCTGGCAAACATTAATCTCTGGTTTTGACACTCAGTGATTCATTCTGCCAAGTCCGTCTGATGCTTTAAGCACAGATGTTAGCTTTTGTATCGTTTGTTGTGCTGATTGCTTAATCTGAGCAGCGCTTAGTGAATTTCATTGTCTTTTTCCTGAAATGTGTTCATAGAGAGCTATCTGCTCATCATTCACCACCCCAAGGTTGTCTATGGACATGGCAGGTGTTAGAGACAGTGAGCCAAGCTGTACAGAAATGAGGAGCTGAGCAGACTGGCAGGCCCAGATAACAAGAAGCTCAGTCTTTGCCAAGACGAACTATAGAAGGTGGTTCTTCTTCAAGGTTGGAATATCAGTAAGATAAGCACAGACTCCACCTGATGCCCGGATGTACTCAGGAGGGAACAACATGTTCAGCTCTGTAACATCAGCTTAGCACTGATAAGAACACCCATGGGATTGGATGATGGGACCCAGTGAAGCGGTGTAGACAGAGAAGAGTAGAGGACCCAGCACCCATCCCTGGGGCACCCAAGTGCATGTCTGATGCACCTTTGACATCTCCAATCACCATGGACACATGGGTGGGTTCTGCCTGAGATGAAGGACTCAAACCATTTGAGAGCAGTCCCAGTGATTCCAAGATCAGAGAGGGTGGCAAGGAAGATCTCATGGTTGACCATGTCAAAGGCAGAGGAGACATCTGGAAGGATCAAGGTTGGTGAAATGTAGCTGGTCAACCACAACCAGCAGAGCACTTTTAGTAGAGAGGTTCTTATTGATGCTAGACTGGTTAGAGATTTATATAGAGTACATCCATGTCTGCCCAATGAATACAGGCTTCTGTTGCAAACACCGGCGTACACGGCACCTTCAGCAGAGATGCCACTTCATGGCAGGGCACAGTGGGTCAACTGGTAGTGGCCACTCCTGCCAACAACACGTGTTCATGTAATTGTGTGTTCTTTCATGCATTACATCTGTGTGTTATGCTCCATGCCACACCTGACGTGTTGTTATTATTATTATTATTATTTGATGCTTTAGTTCAATGTGTCTTTGTATTGTTTACCAGGCGTGTTTCTCATTAAGCCTTGTATGTGAGACAACAGCTCACAATTTCTTTCTTTCTTTCTTTCTTTCTTTCTTTCTTTCTTTTTCAATATATATCCTCATCATTCTCAACCTCTTCTTTCTATTTCTTTTCCCTTTACTCCTCCCTTTCAAATCAAATAAGTTTCTGTAATTTAAATAAGACACTTTCTTGTCTGGCAAAAGCCAGAAATGATCTGTATTGCAATTTTTTTTATAAGATGGCCGGTAATGAGAGGTGCATCAAAGAGGCACTTTGCATAATTAATGAAAAGGACACTTGTTTTTCTTACAGTGCATCCGGAAAGTATTCACAGCGCATCACTTTTTCCACATTTTGTTACGTCACAGCCTTATTCCAAAATGGATTAAATTCATTTTTTTCCTCAGAATTCTACACACAACACCCCATAATGACAACGTGAAAAAAGTTTACTTGAGGTTTTTGCAAATTTATTAAAAATAAAAAAACTGAGAAATAACATGTACATAAGTATTCACAGCCTTTGCCATGAAGCTCCAAATTGAGCTCAGGTGCATCCTGTTTCCCCTGATCATCCTTGAGATGTTTCTGCAGCTTAATTGGAGTCCACCTGTGGTAAATTCAGTTGATTGGACATGATTTGGAAAGGCACACACCTGTCTATAGAAGGTCCCACACTTGACAGTTCATGTCAGAGCACAAACCAAGCATGAAGTCAAAGGAATTGTCTGTAAACCTCCGAGACAGGATTGTCTCGAGGAAGGTTACAGAAAAATGTCTGCTGCTTTGAAGGTCCCAATGAGCACAGTGGCCCCCATCATCCACAAGTGGAAGAAGTTCAAAACCACCAGGACTCTTCCTAGAGCTGGCCGGCTATCTAAACTGAGCGATTGGGAGAAAAGGGCCTTAGTCAGGGAGGTGACCAAGAACCCGATAGTCACTCTGTCAGAGCTCCAGAGGTCCTCTGTGGAGAGAGGAGAACCTTCCAGAAGGATAACCATCTCTGCAGCAATCCACCAATCAGGCCTGTATGGTAGAGTGGCCAGACGGAAGCCACTCCTTAGTAAAAGGCACATGGCAGCCCGCCTGGAGTTTGCCAAAAGGCACCTGAAGGACTCTCAGACCATGAGAAACAAAATTCTCTGGTCTGATGAGACAAAGATTGAACTCTTTGGTGTGAATGCCAAGCGTCACGTTTGGAGGAAACCAGGCACCACTCATCACCAGGCCAATACCATCCCTACAGTGAAGCATGGTGGTGGCAGCGTCATGCTGTGGGGATGGAACTGGGAGACTAGTCAGGATAAAGGGAAAGATGACTGCAGCAATGTACAGAGACATCCTGGATGAAAACCTGCTCCAGAGCGCTCTTGACCTCAGACTGGGGTGACGGTTCATCTTTCAGCAGGACAACGACCCTAAGCACACAGCCAACATATCAAAGGAGTGGCTTCAGGACAACTCTGTGAATGTCCTTGAGTGGCCCAGACTTGAATCCGACTGAACATCTCTGGAGAGATCTTAAAATGGCTGTGCACCGACGCTTCCCATCCAACCTGATGAAGCTTGAGAGGTGCTGCAAAGAGGAATGGGCGAGACTGGCCAAGGATAGGTGTGCCAAGCTTGTGGCATCATATTCAAAAAGACTTGATTGAGCAAAGGCAGTGAATACTTATGTACATGGGATTTCTCTGTTTTTTTTTTTTTAATTTTTAATAAATTTGCAAAACCCTCAAGTAAACTTTTTTCACGTTGTCATTATGGGGTGTTGTGTGTAGAATTCTGAGGAAAAAAATTAATTTAATCCATTTAATCCATACATAACAAAATGTGGACAAAGTGATGCGCTGTGAATACTTTTCGGATGCACTGTGTATTAAAGATATGATATTAGGTTTGTGTTTATGGTTTTCTGATTTGTATTTTGTCCTTTTCTTTCTTTCTTTCTTTCTTTCTTTCTTTCTTTCTTTCTTTCTTTCTTTCTTTCTTTCATGGACTTGTGAAAGACACGGTATATCTGGAATATAAATTCTACAGAATGACTGCAAATGCAAATTCTTTTGGGGAAAAATGTCTTATGCAATTTGTAAACTTGAAGATAATATGTTTATTTTTCTATTTTGATATATGAATTAAATATTGTTATTTTGGGGGGGGGGTGAGTTAGGGTTTTCTTTGTTTGCTTTACTTACGATATTGTAAATGATTTGTTGAGTATCGATTAATAAAGTTCAATTTAACTTCTTTCTTTCTTTCTTTCTTTCTTTCTTTCTTTCTTTCTTTCTCGACCTGCTGTCCGCGCGCTCTGTTCCGCCCTCGCCTTTATTTAACGCGTCTCTCCGGCACAGCCCCGGGCACTCAAGGGTTGATTATTGCGCTGCTCTTAAATCCTGAGGCTCTCCCTGCAAATCCGCCGGCGGCGCGGGGCGCTGGACAGCTTCACTCAGTCGCGCGCCCGCCGGAGGTGCTGGCAGCATCACAAGGACACCGAGAGGGAAGGGGGGCGGGTTTGAAGAAATCAAAGAGTCGGCGAGTAGAGCGGACCGGGACAAGCACGTCTTTGATCTCCAGATTTGAGACAAAAAAAAAAAAAATAAAACGAAATTAGAAGAGAGTGAAGTCCAATTCCCTCGACAACAGATCGCCCAAGGAGACCCCTGCTCGTTACCTGGCTATATTTTCATGCGGCGAGTTCGATTTCAAAGCTTTCGTGTTTAACGCCGCGATCGTATAGGTCTGCACGCTCATCTAGCAGACGAAAAGCTCAAGAAGGTGCAGCTGAATATCCCACCTTATTACTTTCCTGCACACCCCCGCGTGTGCAAGCGCCGGCAGTTTCGAGAAATCGGTGAGCTTTCTTCTTCGGCACCGAGGAGCCATTCGCATCTTCGCTTCTGCTATTAGAAGCTAACAAAGTTTCGTGTGTCTTCAGAAGATGGAGCTGGCGGTGGGAGGATGAGCCGACAACGAGGGGCAGCGGTACGGCTCCGACCTTTCGGGTGAAGATGTATGCCGCCCGGTGAGACTGAAGGAACCGATTGTCTTCTTCTGGTCTGGTTGGATTCCTCTTGCCCACCTCGGTGAGACCCCGTACAACATGCTCGTGTGCAACTCCAGTGCCGTCAAAGGCTACCTGCTCTCTCAGATCGTCCCGATCGTGAACAAAACGGCCAGCGTAGTACAAGAGGGGGTCAGCGTCCTGGAGACCACCACGAGCACGGTGGTCAGCGTACTGGAGCCAGACAGGAGCAGCCTTGTCCAGCACAGCCAGGCCATGAACTCCACGAACAGCACCACCGGGCTCGAGCACCTCTTCCAGTACTCGTACTCAGAAAACGGGCTCTTCGAGGAGTACAAGCCGCCGTCCCGGGACGCCATCCCGCTGCCCAAGGCGGTGCTCTACCTGTTAATGGCTGCTCTGGTGGTGGTCGCCGTAGCCTATGCCATAGTGGGTCATCTCATTAAGGACCTGGTGCACGACTTTGTGGGTGAGATTCTTTGCATTTTTTTATTTCTTAAACTGTTCTGGAAAGCAGCTCTCATGTCACGGCACTCACTGCTTTGCTTAAACGCCTAAAATGAGCACGACTGCAGCTAACATCAGCGACGTTTGTAAGCCACTTCGGTTCAGTGGACCAATTACACCGATTTACACATTTTTATAGAGATACTCTATTAAATGTAAATCTAAATACAACGAAAGACAAGAGCGCGGTGTGGAGGGAGCGCCCTGCGGAATATGCAGCCCATCGCCCCCCACACACACCTGTTTATGCGGGCAGAATCAGCGGCGGTCTTTCCATCTTTATTCTAGGCGTGTTGATCACGGGAAAGGCGCTATATAAATTATTATTATTATTATTATTATTATTATTATTATTATTATTATTATTATTAAATGCAAATGGATATGGAATGTCGATTACTGCCGACGTTCACCATCTAAAAGCTCAACTGTTGCCATTATCGCCATTGTGAACAATTCACGTTTAAATCTCTAAGGGATGCTACCAATCAATATTAACGGTATCGCGATAACGGCCAAAGAGCTAATGTTATCGATTTAAATACTGTGAATATTTAATAGCACAGGCGCTATCCATATGGACGTCCGCAAGAATAGCACCATCGTCATCATCGTTATTAATAATACCATGCAACTGTTATCAGTCCAGTGACGTTATAATTACCGCATTGTCATCTGCTCGTCTCTTTATCACCTTCATTATTATCGCGCTTCATTTTATTGTTTTTAATATAATTTTATAATATCACTGCCATTTCAGTTTTCTTTTTTAAACAGTTACCCCACAGCTTCTGACAATCGAGTTTAATTTATAAAAGGAGTCTTCCCTTGAATTCAATCAGTATTGGACACACCGGGAGGATGCCGATTCACGTAATTTGCGGGTGATCGTGTTGCAGCTCTCCATCCATCCATCAATCCAATCATTTTTTTCCACCTGATCTTCCAGGACAGGGTCGCAAACAAATTGAAGCCAATCCTAGCAAGCATTGATCGCACGGCAGGAACCATTCCTGGTCCAATTCCGTGCCTCCATTGGAAGCGCTTAAATAAACGACTCCTGGATTTGTCCTCATCCAATTCCGCATCTCAAGGAAGGGACAGGCGCTCTGTTTACACTATGAGATAAATCTGCACGTTTTGTTACATGTTCGAAATGACATTAACGAGATTCATCATTGAAACAGGAATTAATCATTATTTTATAAATAGCGCCTTTCATAAAGTCAACCATCTCAAGGGGATTAAAGAAGCAAACAAGATGACAGCTCAAGCCACACGGTAATTTGAAAGGAAGAATCCTTTGCTGAAACAGTTTAGATTCTTTCTGAGCAGCAGAGGTCCATCCATCCATCCATCCATCCTTCTATCAATCGTCTGAATTATGCAGTGAGTGATATAATCTCTTCTTATATTTTACTTTGTAGTTGGTACTGTTGTATTCCTGAGGTGGACATGATAAATTGGCCATCAAGATCCGTGAAGAGAATTACATGGGTTCTGTTGTGTGTGTTTTTCACATCCATTGAAAGCCCAATACCCTGAAAGGAGACTCTCTCTAAATTGCTTTATACATTTCATCCATTTTTTTCACCTACAAGGGCCTTTTTTTGTATGAGAGTGGAGTCAAGGCCCGAGCACTGTCAAAATCTCAGCCTGTTAAAGCCCATTCCTTATGTGATTTTGGGCTATAGAAAAAATCATTTCTTGTTGTTGTTAATTCACGTAATCAGGGCAGAGAACACAGAAGCTGAAGCCAATCCCAACAACCTTGTTGTTGTTGTTCTTCTTCTTTATCTTCTCTGTGGGGTTGATGTGCTTCATCAACCTTTTACATTCAGTTCCTCGCCAGCCAAGCCCCTTTTCCTTCAGATCTTCTTTTATTTCATCCATCCACCTCTGTCTTGGCCTCCCTCACTTTCTCTTCCATTCCCATCACCCTTTTGTTCACATTTTCATTGCCTCTCCTCATCACATGTCCATAACACTTGCTGTCCTGCATTTTTTCCCCTCCCATTATTTTTTTGTCCATCTGATTGTTTTATTTCTTATTCTCTCCTTTTCTTGTAATTCCACACACATCCATCTCACCATTCTACTGTCAGGAAGGGCGTCTGGCTGTATAACTTCGTCAAAACCTTAATGATGAAGAATATCCCAACAACCATATACTCTTAAAAAATTGAAGGTGCCACAGTGATACCATAGAGGAACCATTTTTGGTTCCCAAAAGACCAGGTTATAGAAAGATACTATATCATTTTAGGTCCGTGACAGGCTCCATAAAGTGAATTACCACGGATAGATGGTAACAGAATTGTAAAACACCGGTGGGTCGTGGTGTACAATACAAAAATATATATATATATATATATATA
>JANRMT010062857.1:44518149-44538011 GCA_026402145.1 Polypterus bichir lapradei | reverse complement strand
CTATCTATCTATCTATCTATCTATCTATCTATCTATCTATCTATCTAAAATTGTCTCTCATGTTTCAAGTGGTAAGTGAACTTTATTTCCTCTTCAGTTGCTCTGCCAAGACAAAGACATCCCTAAACTTCATCAGGCATAGATAAGGAATGGCAGCCAGAGAGCGGATATTCCTCCTATTGACTCTGAAGGGCTACTAACAGTTAGAACTTATCACATGAATAAGCCATCGCCATTTTATGAGAGGCTGCAGTAATCTGTTTTCCTATACACCTGGGGTGAATATATTTGAATACACACGTGGATGTATATCAGTTGTGCCACCTCTCTAAGATAGGGTGAAATCCAAATAATCAATGTAGACCTCAGTGTTTAATCATTGCAGTGCACCATCTTTTGGTATGTTTTTTGTAATTCATGTAGTGGTAAGATGCATTGCATTTGTCATTCCAACAGATGCCACATCGCAAACATTTGCAATAATAAAATGTATTACCTGCATATGTTTGTGATACACCATCTGTTGGCATCACAATTGCAATGCGTATGTTTGTGTTGTATATGCCATTTGGCATGTGATTTTATAAAAAGCAGTGTTAATGTTTGTAATGTGTCATCTGCTGGAACAACAAATGCAATGCATTTTATTAGTTCTAATGTTTGTAATGCACCATCTGTTGGAATGACAGAGACACAGAAACCCCCCCAGACACACAGATACAATAATTTTCTTCACCTTGCCCTCATTGCTGATTTCCTGAGCCCCCTCTAGGGAGGCCCAGTGGCACAGCAGTTAGCTGTCTACCTCGCAGCACTTGGACTTGAGTTTGATCCCCAGCTCCTCTTCTCTGTTTCTCTGTCTGTCCCCCCCACCCATTTAGTTCCTGTTTTATCCAAAATGTGGGCTGTCGCTGTGGTGGGACGTGTACATTTGTTGTTCACCTTCTTCTTCTATGTGAGTTCTCTTTAGTGGACGGCTACTTTACTTGAGTTCACATTTTGGTCGCAGGTGACCCCCCCCCCGCCCCCCCCATGTAGATGACTTCTAGTCGGTCTGTGGCTGACCCATTAGAATATTTTAAAACTGTGCACATGAAAAAGTAAAAAGACCCTCTTCAGAAACTGGAGTTTAGGAGATGGAAGGATGGTTATGTGTGAAGTAGAAATGTTAACTTTTGTCGGGTGGCGTAGAGCAGGTCCTTGTAACATGTGGTGGGCTTCATTAGTTTTGACATGCGGGGCTACACTCTACAACTGAGTGCAATGGTGGGCATGACTGTGTCCTGCTAGATATTTCCTGTCATACCGTAGATTAGGATGTTTGGATGGCACACTTGTTATTTCTGCTGGTTCACAGCTACACGGGGCAGATGGCCACCATCTGTGTGGCACTTGCATGCTCTCCCTGTACTCAAGTGGGGTCTTTTCCAGAAACCCTCAACATGGGGATGTTTGATGCATTGATAAATCAAGACTGACCCTTTGTAGGTGAGGTGAGTGTGAACCGGCGCCACCTTGAGAGTGAAGTCCTGCCTTGAACTTGATGCTTCCGGGATGGCCTATGCCTGTGAGACTCCAAACCGGATAAGTGAGTTCAATGATGGATGGATTGAGTAATCGATGGCCAGTGTAATTTATGTGCATTCAGTGCGTATTCAGACCCATTCACTTTTTTCACATTTTCTTATGTTGCACGTTCGGTTAAAATGATTTAAATTCAGCTTTTCCTCATCAAACAACACTCAGTGCCTCAGAATGACAAAGCAAAAAATGGGATTTTAGAAAAGTTTGTGCATACATAATCAAAAATAAAAGCTTGAAATCCCGCACTGTCACATGTCTTCACACCCTTGGCTCTCTGCGGTGCAGCCATTTGATCCCGGAGTCTTCTTGAGCCTGACACACCAGGATTTGGGGATTTTCTGCCGTGTTTCTCTAAAGCTCCCTCAGGTGCAATGGAGGCCATCAGTGCTCAAATATCTCTGAGTCTTCAGTCAGTCATTCTCCAACCTGCTATATCCTAACACAGGGTTTGCTGGAGCCAATCCCAGCCAGCACAAGGTGCAAGGCAGGAACAAATCCTGGACAGAGCGCCAGCCCACTGCAGGGCACACATACCCACACACCAAACACAATTTAGGATCGTCAATGCACCTACCCTGCATGTCTTTGGACTGTGGGAGGAAACTGGAGCACCTGGAGGACACGGGGAGAACATGAAAACTCCACGCACGGAGGACCCAGGAAACAAACCCAGGTCTCCTAACTGCAAGGCAGCAGTGCTACCCACTGTGCCACCGTGCCGCCCTCTCTGAGTCTAAATGGGTTCAAGAGTGGGACTCTCAAGGGCATTCCTGGAGTTGACCCTAAGCCGGTCCCCTGTGTTGTCTTTGCTTTGTGACCCTTCAGACTGGTCTGAGGTCCTGAGCTCTCTCAAGCAGGAACTCTTTCAGGACTGATGTCAACTTTTGTCAAAATTCAGGAGTAGAGGACAGTAATCGGCTGTAAACTGCAACAAAACTTGCCCTTACATTTTAGTTCGACTCTCTTTGCTAGAAGGAAAGTTACATAGCTTAGTTGATTTAGCCTCGATTCCCTACTTGTGTGTGAGTAGCGAAGAGCAAACAACCTCCAAAATGGCACCGACATCTGGCGAGAGACCAAAGCGAAGGTGCAAAGCAAAATACTCCGTGGACGTTTAACGTAATTTTGTTGAATAGGACTCTGACTTGTCAGACTCCGAGTTTGATGCAAGTGATTTGGAGATGGAGATCAAAAGCAAAAGTGAGGCACCAGCATCATCTGATCGGTCCCCAGGCGATCGTGGTGCTGAACACTGTAATGTAGCTGATGTGCCTACAGCAGCGTTCGCCTGGGAGGACCACCACTTATGATGACAAGATGCACAAACCAGATTGCGTCGGACTGCGACCGCCACCGTCACCCACCTGCTGTGCGAAAACAGGCAGGCAGCTGCCCACCATGTATTCCTGCTGACCATCGAGGTGCCCCCAACGCAGCCACTGCCACCAGAGGTGCCCAACATGCGCCAACAGCAGCTACAGCACACAGCAACTGACGTTTTATGTTGTCTCAAGTGTGAAACCATCGCTTTGTGTGCTTTTCAGAAAACTGAGTTCTTTTGAAAAAATATTCAGCCCTCAAAGAGTTAAGCGTGTCTCCGGACTTTGCTTCATTCAGCTTTCTCTCGACCCTGACTCTCCTAGTCTCCTAGTCGCTGATGACGCCATCACCGTGCTGGAATGTTAGGACGATATTAGCTGTGCCTTGTTTCCTCTTAGAAATCAGGCCAAACATTTCAAGGTTTGCTTCATCGGATCATAGAATCCTGTTTCCCACAGTCTAGGGGGTCCAAGCAGGCTCCCATGTGTCTTTAACTGAGGAGATCCTTCTATCGTACAGCAACGATCAATGGAGGTTTGCAGTGTTGGTCGTTCTTCTGGAAGTTTCTCCCATCTCCACACAGGTTCGCTGGCCACTGCCTTCCTCATCACCTCTCTTACTAAGGCCCTTCTTCTAAGTTTGGCCAGATGACCACCTCTGGGAAGAGTCTTGGTTGTTCTAAACTTCCTCTGTTTAAGAGTGAGAACATTAGAACAATCGAGATCAGAACAGGCCATTCAGCCAACAAAGCTTGCAAGTCCTCTCCACTTAATACTTCTAAAAAAACATCAAGTTGAGTTTTGAAAGTCCCTAAAGTCCACCTGTCTACCACGCTACTTGGTCACTTATTCCAAGTGTCTGTGGTTGTCTGTGTGAAGAAAAACTTCCTAATGTTGGAGCGAAGTTTACCCTTAACAAGTTTCTAACTGTGTCCCTGTGTTCTTGATGAACTCATTTTAAAGTCACCGTCTCGATCCACTGGAGTAATTCACTTCATAATTTTAAACACTTCACTCAGGTCTCCTCTTCATCTCCTGTAAAGGCTCAGCTCTTTGAATCTTTCCTCATCACTCATCCCCTGTAGCCCTGAATCAGCCTCGTTGCTCTTCTCTGGACCTTCTCTTGTGCTGTTATGTCCTTTTTGTAGCCTGGAGACCCAAACTGCACCCAGGACTCCAGATGAGGCCTCACCAGTGTGTTATAAAGCTTGAGCAGAACCTCCTGTGACTTGTACTGCACACATCAAGGCGCTATATAACCTGACATTCTGTTAGCTTTCTTAATGTCTGGCAGTTGAGAGTGTAGAGTCCACTACGACTCCTAAATTCTTCTCATAAAATGGACTTTCAATTTTCAGACCTCCCATTGTGTATTCAAACCTAACAAGACCTAAACTTAATGCAATCGTTAGGCTCAGCTCTTGTAATCTTTCTTCATAATTCATCCTCTGTAGTCCTGGACTCAGTTTTGTTGCTCTTCTCTGGACCTTCTCTTGTGCTGTTATGTCCTTTTTGTACCCTGAAGACCCAAACTGCACCCAGGACTCCAGATGAGGCCTCACCAGTGTGTTATAAAGCTTGAGCAGAACCTCCTGTGACTTGTACTCCTCACATCAAGGCGCTATATAACCTGACATTCTGTTAGCCTTCTTAATGGGTTATGAACACTGTCTGCCAGTTGATCATGTCAAGTCCACTACGACTCCTAAATCCTTCTCATAAAGTGGACTCTCAGTTTTCAGACCGCCCATTGTGTATTTAAACCTCACATTTTTACTTCCTATGTGTAACTCTTTACATTTACTGACATTAAATTTCACCTGCCACAATTCTGCCCAGGTGGCTCAGTGGGTAGCGCTGCTGCCTCACAGTTAGGAGACCAGGGTTTGCTTCCCGGGTCCTCCCTGCGTGGAGTTTGCATGTTCTCCCCATGTCTTTCCTCCGGTTTCCTCCCACAGTCCAAAGACATGCGGGTTAGGTGCATTGGGGATCCTAATTTGTCCTTGATGTGTGTGTGCCAGCCCTGCCCAGAATTTGTTCCTGCCTTGTGTAGCGGATTTAAAATGGTTGCTGATGATTTGAAAGAAGACGTCTGTACATCAATACAGTATCCGGATTCTGCCGTTTATTCTACAAGACAAGCAGTAAAGGGGCACAGTCAGCACACGCAGCGACTGGCACTCTCAGTCTCCTGCAAAAGCGCCATCCAGCTTTTTTTTCTTTTTTTTACATGTATACACAAATACAATAAATACAAATTTAACAAATGCATATAAACAATAACAATAAAGGACAATAATTAACGTTGCAACATACCTGCAAGACAAGCAGTAAGGGGCACAGTCAGCACACACAGCGACAGGCGCTCTCTCTCAGTCTCCTGAAGCAAGCCAAACAATATGCTAATGAGGCTGGATCTCCATTAAATTAAACACTTTTAAAATCTAATTCTGCCGACCAAAAGTCACGACAGAACCTCAAGACACATCAATAACCACATGACGTGATGTCTCTATGCAGTTTCAGACAGAATACACTAATTCAAAACTTGTCAGTTTAAACGAGAGAGTATTGAGAAATGCCTTCCTTACCTGCCTTACCTGCAAAAGTGTCATCCAGCTTTTGCCAGGAGTCTGCTGTACCATAGACATATACAGATAGACGCCACATTCACTGTGGTGCCCAGTCGACACGATACGTCAGCGCGTCCGCCACATTGCGGGTGGCAAAACTGCCATTTAAACTAATACAGGTAGACATGGAAACGGGTTTTCTGATGAAAAAACAATAATGTTTAAAACAGTATCGTTTACATACAACCGATTTTGGCGAATCGTTTAAATGCAATTATTTATATCCATTTATACACTAATAATGGCAATTATTAAATAATAATTATTATTATTATTATTGAATAATTCCTCCCATATAAGTAACATTTCTCGGACTGCCTTCTTCCATCTCCGACACATTTCTAGACTTCGTCCTGTTCTTATGCAACACAGTACTGAAGTATCGGTTATTTCCCGAGTCACCTCACGTATAGATTACTGTAATGCTATTCTATCTGGCATCCTACAAAAACGTATCCATCGCTTTAACTTCTTCAAAATTCTGCTGCCAGGATAATAACCTGCTGTTCTAAATCCACTGAACATATCACACCCTGTTTTCTCTCTCGGCTTCACTGGCTCCCAGTTAACTACAGAATACGATACACAATCCCGCTCTTAACATTTAAAGCTCACCACAACCTCACTGATCTCCTCCAGACTAACACTCCTCTCGCTCACTCAGATCCCGTAATTTGAGAGTATTCAGTCTGGCAATATGGTGCAGCCTTACTTTGTGGAAGATAGACACAACTAAAGACATGAGCATAATGTGATGGCTATCAATTTCAAACTGTGTTTCCTCGATGTGCTCCTTGAGAAAAAACACATCATAATAATTCATTACATTGATATAGCACTTTTCTCAGTACTCAAAGCACTATCCCCACAGGGAGGAACCAGGAAGCGAACCCACAATCTTCCACAGTCTCCTGGCTGCAAAGCAGCCACACTACCACTGCGCCACCTGTGAGGATAATCTGAACCAATCTCAGCCCGAACAAACTGATTGATCAAAGATACATTGACAGCTTCCCCTCATGTCGACTGTCGGATAACGCGCTCAGCTACTTTGTCAACCTTGACTGGACCCTCTAAAGGAATCATCAAACCTCCTTTGTTTTTTAATGTCAGTGAGTGGTAGCTTTGATCATATGACGCCGGTACAGCATCTGTTACCAAACTAGCACAGCACACGTCACAGGACAGCTTTCTCAAAATCCCGTCTAAGGGCTACCTGACCTCCCACTGCTTCCTGAGGTGGGAAACCTTCAAAGTTTGAGAAATGTTAACAGCTAACAACAATCTACATAGTCAGAGACTAAATACGTTTAGCCAAAACGTTGTTTGGAGGCTCACTTGAGCACATAAATGCATAGCTTTGCTAGCTTAGCCTGTCGTAGGTAATGTTGAGATTATAAAATGGGATTTTCTGATGGCCAAATATAACCAAAACAATTGTTCAGCCTTACCTATGAAATGTAATCCCCCGGGATCTGGTTTGGAGCGTACAGCGGTTTGTACAATCCCAAGCAGCACATGCGTGAGGCATCTTTATCCATTACTTCACTCCACAGCAGTGCCACTCACAATATGGCGGTGATGTTGATGTACGATGCGCTGATCATGCAGCGTCTAGTAATTCTATGTCTATGTGCTGTACGCTACATGTGCATCCTATGGGTGTTTCATTAATTAAAGCCCCACCTGCTACAACAGGAAAACAGGAACTATTATACCAAAGATGCATTGATTGGATTCACATTAAACAAAATTTACAATATATTAAACAGAAGCTTTTCAATATTAAAAACAAAACAGTTTTGAGGATGTTCACGAAAATAAAACATAAACTAACTCAGCCACTCTTGCACCCTGTGATGGCTGGGATTGGCTCCAGCAGACCCCCGTGACCCTGTGTTAGGATAGAGCCGGTTGGACAATGACTGACTGACAAATCTTCCCAAACCTGTCAGCTGCCATCAGAGTGACAAAGCAAAAATGGGATTTTAGAAAAAGGGAGCATCAGTTACGGCACTACGGCCATGTGGCGCATTTCCCTGAGGGTGATCCGGTTCGTACGATCCTCATTGTTGGGGACCTGAGTGGCTGGACCAGGCCAAGGGGTCGCCCATGTAACAGATAAAGGGGTATTTCCGGAGGGTGGTGACTGGACCGCGTGACTGCCTGCGGGGCTGCCAGCCAGGATCCTGAGTTGTTTTGTCGTGTAGAGGGTGCGCAAAGGCTTCCCAACTTGACTTGACTTGACTATCAGCTGCCCTTCTGTGATGATTTAACGGAAAATGCAAAGTATAGAGCAAGAAAGGAGTCGATGGCAGGACCCCAAGAAGGAAGCCACTGCTATCAAAAAAGAACATTGCTGAACGCCTCAAGTTTGAGAGAGAGAGCACTTGGACACTTCACAATAGGACTGGGAAAATGTTCTGTGGAGTGATGAAACCAAAATTGAACTATTTGGGAGGAACAAGCAGGACTTCATTTGGTGCAAAAAGGGCACCGCATATCAACATCAAAACATCATCCCTACAGTAAAGTATGGTGGAGGAAACATCAGGATTTGGGCCTGCTTTGCTGCATCAGGGCCTGGACAGCTTGCCATCAATGAGGGGGCAACGAATTCACAAGCTTATCAACAAATTCTCCAGGATAATGTGAGGGCGTCTGTCCGTCAACTTAAACTCAGAAGAGGCTGGGTGATGCAACAGGACACTGAGCCCAAACATCACAGCAAATCCACAGCACAATGGCGTCTTCAGAAGAACAAACTCGGCCTTTTGGAGTGGCCCAGATCTCAATCCTGTTGAATGACTTGAAGAGAGAGAGCCACACACAGAAGACAACCAAAGAATATGGAAGAGTTAAGGCCGTTAAGCAGGGAAGAATAGGCTCAAATCCCCCCCCCCGCACGATGTGCAGGTCTGATCTGCAGTTACAGGAAGCGCCTGGTTGAGGTCATTGCAGCCAAAGGAGGGTCAACCAAGGTTCACTTACTGTTTCCACTACCACTGTGAACGTTGAATGTGTTTGTGAAGACATGAAAGAGTAGAATTTTTTGTGTGTCATTGTTTTAAACTTGTTGTGTACATCATCCGTAACTGGGACTTAATTGAAGATCAGATCACTTTTTACGACCAATTCATGCAGTGAACCAGATCATTCCTAGGGGTTCACATACTTTTTACATTGACCGTATGTGCTGAAGACGTGAATCGCAAATCATGGAAGGTTCTGAACCCACCTACCATGGCCTTTTGGAATGACCTTGAGCCTCATGTATAACGGCATGCAAAGAATTCACACTAAAACATGGCGTACAGACGAAAGTGGAAATGTGCGTACGCACAAACAAATTCAGATGCACAAAACCGCATGTAAGCCAACTTCTACGCACTTCTTGCTCCATAAATCTCGGTCAGCGTGAAAAGTAACGCATAGGCACGCATCTGCCGCCCCACCCCGACTCCTCCCATAATTTTGCATATTTTAATATGCAAATCAACATAACTAGCACCTTCCATTCAGCATTTGGTTAAAAAAGACAATGGCAAAAGCACGTGGAAAAAAAAGAATTTCAGCGATTGCGAAGTGGAGGCAAGGAGAAATGTACTGTTTGTTGGTTTAAGCAGTGGTATGAGCAACAAAAGGAAAGTGATGGAGTGATTCAGCATGACAGAGACACTCAGAAGTTCAAGTTCAGAAAGTCACACAGTGCCCGAAAGTAAAAAGACGTGAAAGGCGAGTCATAGCCCACCATCTGAGGGTCATATGGAAGTGTATTAGAGAGAGAAAGAGGTTAGGAGCGGGCGCTGATGCAGCGTATTGAATTTAATCTCGAAATTTCCACTTTAATCTCGTAGTTCATTTTGTCATTAAACTAGAACGTCGTAAATTTGGTTCACATATCGTTGGTGTTATTGTGAGTTGCACAAATAAAACGTGTTTGTTGTATGACATTCTGTGTCTGCCTGTGTGTGTCGGGTCTAAGCATTTTCCACACCAGCTGTAAGCCTTACAAGGCCAATTCTTCAAAACTTTTATAGTACATTAAAAATCTTCATTATACAGGTTTAATTATTCCATCCATTCAGGGTCACGTCAGTCCTAGCAAGCATCAAGTGTGAGGCAGAAACGACTTCAAATAGACAAAGCATGGAGAAGTTCAAATAGACTGCGGCATGGCTGTGAGTGGAATCCATGCAGATGCTGGTGGCCTTCCTGAGGCAGCGTGTGATATAAATGTCCTCCAGGGTAGATGTTGTATCCCGATAATCCTCTGTGCTCTTGACACTCACACACATACAATGGGATAAAATACTCTGAGTGGTGCACTGAGAGTATCAACACTAAAGCAGCTATGGTAGTTGGAGTAGTTAGTTCATTCCGTGCCCCATTATATTGTTACCGAATGACTACAATCAAGTGAATAAAATTTGTAAATGATATGCAATTAATTTCAGTTGTAGATGTCACACAGGTTGGATGGGCATCCCGGAAAGAATAGAGGGGATGATTCCTTACCCGGACGAGGGGCACCTAACAGGCAGATGGGCATGGGGAGGAAAAAGGCAATCAAAACCAGAAGGAAGGGAGTGACGGTCAGCCCACTAAACAGAGAAGATATCGCTGGGGGCTTTTAACTCTTTCAGGGCTGTTGTCGACTTTTGTCAAAAGATGGAGCTGACGATGGTAATGGTCTGTAAACTGTGACAAAAGCAACCATTAACGTTTTAGTTGGACTCTCGTTGCTAGAAAGAAAGTTAGCTTCATTCGTTTGATCGAGATTTCCTGCGCTTGTGTGAGTAGCAAGGTACAAACAAGAGCAAAAATGGCACTGACATAATGGCGAGAGATCAAAGTGAATGCTTAAAGCAAAACACTCTGTGGACGAAGTTTTGCCTGTTATCTCAGAACTGGACTATGACTTGTCGGACTCCGGTTTTGATACAAGTGATCGAAAACGAATGTGAGGTTCCGGCTTCAGCTGATATGCCTACAGCAATGTTCGACAGGGAGGACTGCCACTTAACAATGATAAGAGGTAGAAACTAAATTGCAATGCACTGCGACAGTGACCGCTGCTGCTGCCCTAGTCACACAAAGACAGCCTGGCAGCAAGCCTGACGCACATTCTTGGCAAAGTGGCAGCCGCAGCATGCAGCAACAGACATTTTGTGTTGATTTCTGTGTGAAACCATTGCTTTTCAGAAACTATGTTTTTTGGAAAAAATAATCAGCCCTCAAAGAGTTAAATCCCCCAGCATGCTAGATGGCAGCAGCCCCGGATATCACTGCCTAGTGGAAAACCAGCAGAGCATGTAGGACAGGCGGACCGCCGTCCAGATCCGGACCCAGAAGCTGTCTCATATGGACCCAGACTTACAGCCAAAACAGAAGGTTATGATTTATTTTAAAACCTGACGGGGCGCTTCTATTTTATCCAGCGCAGCTTCTGTAGTCTTTACAGTAATGTTTTAGTGGATGAGGAAATGCACAGACCAATTGTTTGCGCTGTGACAGATAGGGGGCGCTGTCGTCCCCTTGAACCCTTAGATCAGACGGCAGACACCAGATAAAAGTCCAAATCTTGACTTTATTCGTACAATGATGTGCACAAAGCACCCTCCACTCCACAATACTCATAAACTATAACAATAATAATAACAATAATCAATCCTCCACTCCCAGACGCGTTGTTCCCTTCCTCCCAACTCAGCTCAACTGGCTGGGATTTCCCACAGTCCTTTTATATCTCTTAACCCGGAAGTGCTTCAGATCCCTCAGTCCATGTGATTATTCAGCACTTCCGGGTCAGGTGAAAACTCTTCTTTTTCCTTCAACCCGGAAGTACTTTATTTCTTCCGTCCTCGTGACTGTGACGTACTTCCGGGCTATATTGAAAATATAAGTCTCTGGGTCTCCCTGCAGCGTCCCCTGGCAGTCCTGACGTTATCCAGCAGGGCTGGGCATTAAAACTCCACATACCAAGATGCCCTGCTGGATTTCTTGGCCTCTCCATGCCGCAGGGAGGGCTCCATCTGGCGGCTTGGGGGTATTGGCCGGGGTGAACTGCCAACCATATATCACAGCGCGTTAAGCCATTTCACGTGATACCACTTAGCCAATCAAGTCGGTGGATTCCAGGTGGTGAACATTGCTTTACTTTACTTTACAGCGCAGACAGATGAGAGAGTTAGAGGCAAGGAAGAAAGACGGTAGAAAGAAAAAGAAAGAAAGCGATACATGTAGAAAGTGAGCATTTGAAACTGTTTAATTGTTAAGATGTGTTGAGATTTATTATCTGTAAAATTGGTTGAGACTGTTGAGTCAAGATGTGAAACAGAAAAGGGGATATTTTCAAGCTTTTTCTCCATTTATTTTATTTTTCTGAAGTTAAGCACTTTATTTAAACATGCATAATTTTCACATTTTATTTATTTTGTCTTAATTTGAAATGCGGCCCTACTTTTATTTAGTAAATTTAAGAATATTATATACTGTGACGGAACATTATACATATCTGCAGTCATACATACGTGTTCAGTACTGTGTTACGTGACAATAAATATTGTCAAAAAGTTTTTGAATTGTACTGAACTCTTTTGATTGGAAAGTCTGGTATTAATTACATGCAGATGCTGATACAACTACTAGGCTACTTAAATATATATGATAGTAAATAGTTAGACATGATCTTCTGGACCATTGCTTCAAGAAATGTTCTCTAATTGAACCTCTTCAGATTTTAGTTGAATACCCCTGATGTAGGGAGATGTAGTCCAGCAGAGCAACCCTGCTGGGGTCACTGGGTGCCACCAGAGGGTGCTGCAGAGAGACAAGCCCCCTGCTTTAATGTAGTTCCATGTGACCCGGAAGTACTTCCATCGGGCAACGGCCCTGGAACCAGAAGTACTCCCGGGTCATTAATTAAAGGGACCGCACTCCCTTGGCCAGGTGAGTCGGAGCTGGGAGAAAGAAGGGCAACACTTGACTGGAGCAGGGCAGTGCAGTGCGGAGGGGAAGAATTGAATTGTGGAGAGAGAACCCTGTATTTTTGTTTTGTTAATAAACCAACCTTCATTTGAACCCGGGACTGTGCTTATGTGTTTGTACCGGGGTTTGGGCACACTGACGTCCCTGGTTTCCTTCACACGGTTATTTTGATAAAACCCGCATCACATTTCTAATAAAGAAAAGCAGACCACAGAAACGGCAGACTGCTTTGATGCGGGGTGGCACCAGTCTTCAAAACCAAGCAGAAACGTACGTACGCAAGGTAAGGGTCAGCCCTGAAAAATGTGGTCGGCTTTACGCCAAGTTTAGTTTTTATAGCCCCTTTTATAGACAAGCACAATACACTTTCGTTAATAACACATGAACAGCTCTAACCTTTTGTGTCTTTATTGAAGACATCCATCAAACTTTCACGGTGTGGAAAGATAAGAGATCCCTTGGAATTTACAAGTTGTCGAACCCCATTTGGCAACAAGCATTTCCAGGTAGGACCTGCAAAAAATCCAGGTGGAATTCTGGACGATTCTTCCTTACAGTACTCAGTCCAATTCACCTAAAATATCAGGATGTTTGGTGTGAACGGCTCTCTTGAGGTCATTGCTTGGCATCTCCATTCTGTTATCAAAACTTGAATTTTTCTTCTTTTCAAGCCATTCTGTAGAAGATTTACTTTGATATTTAGGATCATGGTCCTTCTGCAGCCCCCTGCTATCCTCCTCAGCTTCTACCAAGCTTTGGCTGGTGAACAAACATCCCTGACATCATCCTGTTGGATTCCTTGATAAACTTGGGAATTAATTTTCCCCTCGATGATGGCAAGCTGCCCAGGCACTGAGTCAGCAAAGCAGCCCATAGTCATGAAGCTCCCCCCACCACACTTCACCGTTGAGATGTTCGTGATGGTATGTGTGTGCTGCGGTGGGCTGGCGCCCTGCCCAGGGTTTGTTTCCTGCCTTGTGCCCTGTGTTGGCTGGGATTGGCTCCAGCAGACCCCTGTGGCCTTGTAGTTAGGATATAGCGGGTTGGATAATGGATGGATGGATGGATGGATGGGTATGTGTGTGTGTTTTTTTCTGGAATTTTACTTAAAAAGGGCCGGTTAGAAATCGGTCTAAAGTTGTCAAAGACGAATGACGAGTCAGGATTATTAGGACTGACCTCCGGCTGGACCAGTTGGCATCTCTTCTGGCCTCTTGCTTTGCTGTAATGGGTTGTCTTGAAACTGCCCAAGCCTGCCTGCCCTTTGCCCACCATACCCACCAGCACACAGTGCCACAATTGTGACTCTGCTTGTTTGACAGATAGGCTGTACTCTCCCCTTTCTCGCTGTTCTTCCCTCAGGTCCCACCTGAGAGACCTTGGAATTGGTGGACTTGTGGCACTGAAGCACTGCCTTAGACCAGAAGACCATAAACTCTCCATTCAGGCTACTGTACGTTAACAGGAAAAACTGGAACTGGAAAGAAGTGTCACATTATGCCAGTTATGAACTTGGAAGTTAAATTCTTTAAGCCATAGTGGTCCACCAGAAGGCCCATTGCCGAGTAGCTATGGAGCAGACGTATCCCTTGTGGTACCACAAGGCTTTTCTCTGATGTTGTTCCTTGTTTGAATTAACACTGCGTTGTTGTTTAAATGCTTTATATAACGAGGTCTCCTTGAGTGTAATGCCTTGGTATTTGGGTGTCCTGCGTGCTTGAGTTAAGTGCCATTCCAGTACACCTCAAGTTCTCAGCTGGCCATTTTGTTGCTCAGGTGAAGACCTGCAGTTGGTTTTGCTTTGGCTTGGGATCATCCAGTCGTGATCAGGGCTGAATTTTGGGGTCTTATAGCCAGTGTTGTGCAAGTTCACACCTCACAAGAACTTGCTCATAGTTCAGTTCACTCAGATTAAAATAAATACAATCACGTTCATAGTTCACCCTTTCAATTTTTAACTCGTTCACGTTCAGTTCATTTTGTATTTTTTAAGGAGGGAGAATAAATGACCCATGGGTTTACTTTTTTCAATTTTGTAAGCCTTATATTGGGTTTTTACAGTGTTCTTGAATAAAATACAATAATTATGAAGACTTTCTTATTTAAATACACTTTATTGAGTTATACCCAGCAAAAAACACGTATAACTGTTGTGGATGCTAGAGGTGCTGTTGCCCCGTGAAACCCACCAGACAGACGTCCCGGACACTCGTTTAAAAGCACCAATAATAATTTCTTTAATATTCTTAAATAAAGTGCACAAAGCACAGCACACTCCACAATTATCAAATCAATAATCAATAATAAACAATCATCACAAACCTCCTCTCCACCCAGCAGCTCCGTCACTCTACCACCCAACTCCGGCTCCCTTTGCTGGGTTTCCCAAAGTCCTTTAAATAGTTCATGACCCGGAAGTACTCCTTCTCTTCTTCCTGGTCAATGCCATATCCTCAGATCTCAAATAGCCCGGAAGTACTGTGGGCTTCCGTTCTCGGGTCTCCATAGTACTTCTGGGTCGTAATAACAGTAGGAGTCCCCAGGTTCCTTGCGAGCTCCCCTTGGCGGCACCCACGGCACCCAACAGGGCTGAGGAAATGGACTCATGTCCCAGGATGCCCTGAGGGAATCCGGGGAACCACTTCCGTCCAGGGGAGCTGCCATCTACCATCCCGGGGGAGGCAGTGTCCTAAAAAACCTGCTCTTCCTCCTTCTTTCTGTTCAGACTGAAACACTGGCCGTCCATCACAACATATATGCTAATATCCTCCTGGTTAAAAAGGAAATTAAACAGATGCAAGTATTACCCCTGAAACATTCAGAGTCGGAGAGCTGCTGTTCTTCCGTCCAGCCAGTGTTTAGAAATGGAGATAAGAATAGAGAGAGCACACGTATCGAGCTGGCGTCAGCTTCACACAGGAGGATTTATTCTTCCTCTATTTGCTGTTCTCTGCCCTATTCTGCCCGCGCAAGGAGCTCCAATCTAACGACTTGGAGGTGGAATAGCACTTAACTCATTTAAGCCACGGTAAAATCAAACGAAATCCTTCAAATAAATAAACAGGTTGAATAGGGGTGCTTCTTTTCTCTTTGTCTCGTTTTAACGGGTTCAAAACTGAAATGGTGAACCATGAACGTGAATGAATTACTTTTAATCTGCATGTGAACTGAACTTTGAGCGAGTTCTTGTGAGGTGTGAACTTTCACAACACTGTGCCATAGACAGTTTGCATAGTTGCGGTGCTGGGTGATTGACTACATCATAGTCATCAATTTTAGTGAAATGCGGTTATTTCATAATGAGCGTAAAACGACGCTCACTCACAACTTCGACAAAAATTGGCATCTGCAACAACTAGTTTGTGAACCAGTACCATCTTTGGATTGCTTTACCCACCATGCCCTGCAGTATCAGGAGACTGAAAAAAGCACTCACAAGTCGGCCACAGCGATGGTGCCAAGTGGTTTTCTGTGACTTTTCAGACACCGCTCAGCATGGCGGTTCATTTCAACAACTAATTTCTCCACCAGACTATCATCGACAAATCGTAAAAAGTCCAGATAGTCATTATCAACAGACATCTTTAGACCAGGGTTACCTGTAAATGGGCGATTGATGAGGTGCTGTATTGTCGACAGTAGTGTGAAGCCGACACCAAAATCATCACTGAACACACATCACTGAAACATGGCAGGTCATTTTCATTGTCTGTGTTGTCACAGGAGGCTGCGGGTCAGACCCAGCTGGGACGCCTGGAAGGACCGGGAGGTGGCTTATACGTCCCCCGGGCCACGAGGGGGCAACTGCCCTGGATGTTGAGGGGACCACAGGAAAGGAGAAAGGAGGCTCAAGCCCAATGGGGCCTATGGCCACCACCAGGGGGTGCCCCAAGCATTGTGAAGCCTGGGAAACTTGCACTTCCGCCACACCTGGGAAGGTGGAGGAAGATCCAGAGTGCTTCCGGGTGCAAGGCCAGCACTTCCACCAAACTAAGACGTCATCAGGCAGCAGGAGCACATCCGGGTGGAAATAAAAGGGACCGCCTCACTCCATTCAGGGAGCTAGAGTCGGGAGCAGGACAAAGCTCCTGTGAGGAGAGGAAAGGCGGCCCACAGAGACTGAGAAGAAGGCCCGTGTTAAGGCCGTTTGGTGCGGGAGCACTGTGTGCACTTGTAAATATTTGTGAAAATAAATCGTGTGGGGAGGACTTAAGACGGTGTCTGTCTGTCTGTGCCGGGCTGGCTATCACAGTGTTAATGTCTGATGATCCATTCACATCGTCATCACTCTCACTCGATTCGAGTAATGGCTCAGGCTCAGTGTGTCCTAAAGCTGGATTTACAGCTTTTTGTTTGCCTCTGTATTTTGGGTTGAAGGCTCCGCCTCGCTCATAAATATTGATGAGTTATCATAAAGTGGCAGAACGTATTGAAATAATCATGAGCAGTAATGGAGGACTGCACGATAACGTGCAGTGAATACACTTGACTTACACAGTCATATGAAAAAGTTTGGGAACCCCTCTTAATTCTTTGGATTTTTGTTTCTCATTGGCTGAGCTTTCAAAGTAGCAACTTCCTTTTAATATCTGACATCCATCCATCCATCCATTATCTACCCCGCTATATCCTAACTACAGGGTCACGGGGGTCTGCTGGAGCCAGTCCCATCCAACACAGGGCACAAGGCAGGAAACAAACCCTAAATATGCCACAGCAGGGCACACACAGGGCACACACACCCTAGGGACAATTTCCCTAGGGACCTAACCTGCATGTCTTTGGACTGTGGGAGGAAACCCACGCAGACACAGGGAGTACATGCAAACTCCACACAGGGAGGACCCGGGAAGTGAACCCACTGCACCACCCACTGCACCACTATTATACATCCATCCATTATCCAACCCGCTACATCCTAACTACAGGGTCATGGGAGCCAATCCCAGCCAACACAGTGTGCAAGGCAGGAAACAAACCCCAGGCAGGGTGCCAGCCCACCACAGAGCACACACACACCAAGCACACAGTAGGGACAATTTTAGGATGGCCAATGCACCTAACCTGCATGTCTGTGGACTGTGGGAGGAAACCCATGCAGACACAGGGAGAACATGCAAAGTCCACGTAGGAAAGACCCGGGAAGTGAACCCAGGTCTCCGTACTGTGAGGCAGCAGCGCTACCACTGCGCCATCGTGCTGCCATTCTGATTTCCATGCACTGAAACATTGGCAACAGCAAGAATTAGAATTGGCTATTGTGGCAGAGGAGTTTGGCACTGCCGTCAGATATAAGAGCACTGGTGGGCATTTTTCCCATTCCTGTCTTTGAATGCTATTGTTGGAAGCGGCACACCTCAGAAGACTATAAACCTTCTGGACAATACTTCGAGCTGCACTGTATTATTATCAGTTCTTCAGGAAACAGTTTGAAAAGGAGATGATTCCACTCATTTCCTTTTGGCAAGCAGATCTACTTTGCACTTCGAAATCCGCAACCACCATTTACTGTAAAAAGTTTTGGGACTGTATAAATCATCTGAGGGAGTGATATGGTGGGGAGAGTTTACGTTTTATATGTTTATCATTACTTTTCATTGTTGTGTTTGTAAGTAGTTGAATATATTTGGTGGGTAATATACAGGAGCATCTCAATAAATTAGAATATGATCGAAAAGTTAATTCATTTCAGTAATTCAATTCAAACAGTGAAACTCACTCTTCTAACAGCGGGAGCCACTGCTGGTTCACAAATCTGTCATCACCCATTCACGGTTAGTTACTTCATGGAGCACCTTATGGATCCAAATCAATAAAAGAGTCTTTCTGGAAGTGTAAGAGCCAATCTTAGAATGTTAAAGCTTTAAGTTAAACTCATATTAGTGTTTGCTTAAGTAGAATACAGGTGCATCTCAATAAATTAGAATATCATCGAAAAGTTAATTTATTTCAGTAATTCAATTCAAAAAGCGAAACTCATATACTGTATTACATAGATTCATTACACACAGAGTGATATATGTGATACAATACTGATGCTCTGTGTAAGAGAGGACAGAGCCGACTGTACTTCCTTAGAAGGTTGACGTCCTTCAACATCTGCAATAAGATGTTGCAGATGTTCTACCAGACGGTTGTGTCGAGCGCCCTCTTCTATGCAGTGGTGTGCTAGGGAGGTATGATAAAGAAGAAGGACACCTGGACAAACTGGTGAGGAAGGCAGGCTCTATTGTAGGCACAGAGCTGGACAGTCTGACATCCGTGGCAGAGCGACGGGCGCTGAGCAGGCTCCTGTCAATCATGGAGAATCCACTGCATCCACTGAACAGGATCATCTCCAGACAGAGGAGCAGCTTCAGCCACAGACTGCTGTCACCGTCCTGCTCCACTGACAGACTGAGGAGACCCCACACTATGCGACTCTTCAATTCCACCCGGGGGGTAAACGTTAACATTACACAAAGATATTGTCCGTTATACCTGCCTCGCACTCTCCACCTTGAATATTTTAACTTGTGCTTCATTTTTATTTAATTAATAATTAATTATCAGTATGCTGCTGCTGGAGTATGTGAATTTCCCCTTGGGAATTAATAAAGTATCTATCTATGTATCTATCTATCTGTCTATTGTGGAACTTGACCCAGACACAGACAGGCAGACACGTTTGAATCACCCCATACACATTTATTTTGGTGCTCCATATTTACAATAAGTGCTCTCAAGTCCCCAAGTTCCCAAAGTTCTGGCCAACACCACACAATGCCTTCTTCCTTCAGGCCACCTCTTTTCCTTCCTCCCAGACCTCGTCTCTCACTCTCCCGACTCCAGTCATCGTCTGAAGGGAGGCGGCCCCTTTTATCAGCACCCGGATGTGCTCCAGGTGTGCTCCGGTAATCTTCCTCCGGCACCCCCCAGTGTGACAGAAGTGCCGGCTGCGTACCCAGAAGCACTCCGGGTGTCCCCAGTCCTCTTCCCCCCAGCACTTCCGGGTGTGGCGGAAGTGCTGAGGTCCAGGGCTCCAAAGGCACAGGGGCACCCCCTGGAGGTGACCACGGGCCCCTACAGGGTAGAGCTTCCAAGCTCTGTACCCGTGGCCCCCAAAGGAACCAGGGTGGTCGCCCCCACGTGGTCTGAGGTGGACGTAAGCCCTCTTCCGGTCCTCCTGGGCGTCCTGGCCGAGTCGCCACTCCAGTCACCTCTGACACTATCTATCTATCTATCTATCTATCTATCTATCTATCTATCTATCTATCTATCTATCTATCTATCTATCTATCTATTTTATGGTACCTTTCATATCTATCTATCTATCTATCTATCTATCTATCTATCT
>JANRMT010062857.1:44477723-44498332 GCA_026402145.1 Polypterus bichir lapradei | reverse complement strand
GCTGAAGCCTTGCTAACCGTCTACTTTAATGATGGACACTAACGTTATTATTTTCTAAACTAAGTCATAAACATATTTCAGCCTGCGTCGGCCCTTGATTGAACAAAAATGTGACGCGCTGATCAATACCGTTCTGCTCTTCTGCCATTTCAAACAGGACGTGGCTTCAATAAGCTAAACATTAAACGTCAGATGCAATTATTTCATAATTTCGAGAAAGCAAGATATTTTGTTTTATCGAGATCTCAATAAAACTATTCCGTTAACTGGAGAAAACAAAGTTAATTTTCACGAGATCTCGATAAAATTAGTTTGTTATCTCGAGGAAACATTTAAAAAAAATAACGATATTGCACGTCTTCTCCCGGCTTCCGTACAACTGCTATAACGGTGCAATCAGAGAAAAAATTTGCTACTGTAGATAGAAAACATTTCCACTCTATTAATGTGAAAATTATCTGTGATGAGAAAATGTGTCTCATTAATGAGGTGGCGAGCTGGCCTGGCTCAACTCATGATTCGTTCATTCAACAGTCAAACAAACAAACTTGAAAATGGTGTTGTATGTGATGGCTGACTTCTCAGTAAGATAAGACATTTAACAGTACCCCTTTGGTCAAAATTCTTCAGGGCGTACCCGCTGTCACGTGAGTAATCACGTTGTGTTGTTACATCATAGAGGTAACTTACAATTAATTACCTGTATGATGTAACAACACAACGTGTTTACTCACGTGACAGCGGGTACCTGCTGAAGACGTGGCTTCTCACCCCGCTTGCCAACCCACTGACTGAACAAGAGTGACGGTTATAATGACTTCCACTCTCGAAGTGGCGTTTATAAGTGTCTCGTCAATAATTGCAGCAGCCTGTTGCTCAAACGGTGTGAGCCCCACAATTCCGTTTCCTCCTCCAGTGGCGTTGACACTCAGGCGGTGGGCTGCGACTCACCTTTTCAATGCGACTTTGATATCTGAACCACTTCCTTTTTTAATTCAGGCCACTGTGCGACTTTCTGAACTTGAACTTTTGAGATCCTTTGCCACACTGTGCCACTCCATCAATTTCCTTCTGGGGCTTACACCACTGCTTAAGCCACCAAATAGTAATTTTTTTCCTTGCTTCCACTTAACTTAACAGGACCCCCCATTGTGCATTTACTGAAATTCTTCTTTTTCCCCACATGCTTTTGCCATTGTTTTTTTAACAAAACACTCAATGGAAGGGACTATTTAAAATGATTTGCATATTCAAATAAGCAAAATTCTAGGAGGAGTCAGGCCTGGGCTGTAGGCCCGTGCATGTGTGTTAAAATTCACGTTTATTGGGATTTATAAAGGGAAAGTACACAGAATTTTGCTTACGCACAGTTTTATGCATCTGAATTTTTTCACACATTCGCACATTTCCAGTTTTGTCCGTACCCCATGTTTTAGGGTGAATTCTACGCAACGTGTTAAACACAAGGGCCCTGATCATCACCTTTAAATCTTGGTAGCCCTTCCTGGTGCAAGGCTAACGCTTAGTCTCACATTATCTGTTGAATCCAGATTTTCATGAGGGTCTCAAGATATTGGCAGCGTTTATAGGTCTGACCACAGTCAAGCCAAGTGGCTTTATTGTCACAACACCCAGATGCCGTATTACAGCATACAGTGGCATGAAATAGCTGGACCACTTTGGTGCAACATATACAGAAAGCAGGACAAGTGCAAGACAGGTAAAGAACTATGCTATAATATAAATAGACAAATAAATAAATACTAAGTAAGTATTTATTACTGCCCAGGGTTTGTTTCGTGCCTTGCGCCCTCTGTTGGCTGGGATTGGCTCCAGCAGACCCCCGTGACCCTGTAGTTAGGATATAGTGGGTTGGCTAATGGATGGATGGATAAATTGATAGTAAAAATGTTAAATGGAGGGTGGCGCAGTGTGTAGAGCTGCTGTCTTGCAGTTAGGAGACCCGGGTTCGCTTCCCAGGTCCTCCCTGCGTGGAGTTTGCATGTTCTCCCCGTGTCTGTGTGGGTGTGCTCCTGTTTCCTCCCACAGTCCAAAGACATGCAGGTTAAGTGCATTGGCGATTCTAAATTGTCCCTGGTGTGTGCGCCCTGCAGTGGGCTGGCACCCTGCACAGGGTTTGTTTCCTGCCTTGCGCCCTGTGTTAGCTGGGATTGGCTCCAGCAGACCCCCATAACCCTGCAGTTAGGATATAGTGGGTTGGATAATGGATGGATGGTTAAACAAATGTTATGTGCCCCCCGCAAGTGGGCTACAGCAACAAAATGACCAAGTAGCAAATCCCGAATTATTCGCGAGTTTCGCCTCCACCAGTCGATGAGCTACGTTAAACAGGAATGGAACTGATCTCCACTGGCTGTTAATGGTGATGTAATCTGGGTCTTTGGCCCTCAAGTCTTCTATCTGTGGTATAGGTAAAGTGGAGCAGCTTGCCGCCTGCATTTAGTGAGTTTTAACTTCATGTCTCTGTAGCAATACTTATCACCATACTACTGTAACATTCTGAGTATAACTCGACTCTTAGTTATAAGGTAAAATCTTCTAATTTATTGATTACTAACCTGTAGAATGGGTAAAGTGGAGCAGCAATGAGAGCCTACGACTTTCAGTCCGTTGTCCAAGTTGCGTCTGAGGGGTGGGCATTAGTTCGTCCCTTTAATGCAACCCTGACGGAACCACTTCAGCATGAAACACGTTCCTACTGATTACTGATCCATTCCAGAGTCTGTTTTTTATGGTCCACTCTACAACAGGAACCCATTGTTTCTCAAACAGCATCACGTTCACTGATTTATTACATTAATAAAAAAAACTTTTCTGGCAACTTTTTTTTTTTGAGTGTGCCATACAAGTAATAATAAAAAACAGCTGTAGTAACAAGTGTAACAAAATGTCTTCTTCATCTTCTTTCGGCTGCTCCCGTTTGGGGTCGTCACAGCGGATCATCTTTTTCCTTATCCTCCTGTCCTCGTCATCTCCTGTCCACTGACAGACTGAGGAGATCATTCCTCCCCCACACTATGCGACTCTTCAATTCCACCCAAGGGGGTAAACGTTTTATATTATATAGCGCCTTTCAATCTATCTATTATATAGTACCTATCTATCTATCTATCTATCTATCTATCTATTATATAGCGCCTTTCTATCTATTGTATAGTACCTTTCCTATCTATCTATCTATCTATCTATCTATTATATACCGTCTTTCAATCTATCTTTCTATCTATCTATTATATGGTACCTATCTATCTATTATATAGCGCCTTTCTATCAATCTATCTATCTATTATATAGCGCCTTTCAATCTATCTATCTATCTATTATATAGCGCCTTTCAATCTATCTATTATATAGCGCCTTTCAATCTATCTATCTATCTATCTATCTAACTATCTATCTATTATATAGTGCCTTTCCTATCTATCTATCTATCTATTATATAGCGCTTTTCAATCTATCTATCTATTATATAGTGCCTTTCCTATCTATCTATCTATCTATCTATCTATCATATAGCTCCTTTCAATCTATCTCTCTATCTATCTATTATATAGCGCCTTTCAATCTATCTATCTATCTATCTATCTATCTATTATATAGCGCCTTTCAATCTATCTATTATATAACGCCTTTCAATCTATCTATCTATCTATCTATCTATTATATAGTGCATTTCCTATCTATCTATCTATCTATTATATAGCGCTTTTCAATCTATCTATCTATTATATAGTGCCTTTCCTATCTATCTATCTATTATATAGCTCCTTTCAATCTATCTCTCTATCTATCTATTATATAGCGCCTTTCAATCTATCTATCTATCTATCTATCTATCTATCTATTATGTAGTGCCTTTCCTATATCTATCTATCTATCTATCTATCTATCTATTTATTATATAGCACCTTTCAATCAATCTATCTATCTATCTATTATGTAGTGCCTTTCTTATATCTATCTATCTATCTATCTATTATATAGTGTCTATCTATCTATCTATCTATCTATTATATAGCACCTTTCAATCTATCTATCTATCTATCTATCTATCTATCTATTATATAGTGCCTTTCCTATCTATCTAAATATATAAATATGTATACAGAGGGAATAAATACGAAATGCAATACACATGGAGCAGCCACAAAGACAGAAAATTTACAATATGTCAGCTTTGCTTTTAGTTATGACACGAGAGCTACGGACTTGAATTAAAATGCAATGTGCTTTTGTGTTGCATATTAAACTGACATGTCCTTGTGATACTTTTGGTCCATTTGCGTGATCTGTTTTTTTTTTTTTATGATGACACAATAAAATGAAATGCGCCACTTGCATGTGTGTTGCCTCTCCACAAAGTTAAGACATTGGATTGTGTTTCACTTTGCCACTAATGATCTTCCATAGCAAAGGAGAATGAAACATCAGATCTCCATGTGAGAAGCTAAAAATGACTTTGCAGCTATTGTGTCGAGACAAAGCAGCCTTAGAAGTGGGAGACAGAGACTGGAGGTCCGGACGAGAGAAACGTCCGAGAAAGGGAAGGGATGTGATAAAGAGTCGAGCGGAAGATAGCGATGGTCAATCACAAATCTGAGACGGGGTGGGATTTGGAGGTTGGTAGTAACTCCTAAAAAAATATCTAAAAATTCATTTGGGATGCTCGCCTTGCAGAAGGGGCAATAGGGAGCACTGGACAGACCCCAAATGCATCTGTGATATATCATTAATTAAAAAAGAACAAATTGGTATTAGTGGGCCCCTTTCAAAAAAAAACCTTAGGAGTGGCGCGATTAAAACTGTTATGAAAACTCGGGTCGCAAATACTTAAAGGTTGAAAAATGCTGGACTAGTTCATGTTCAGTTCATTTTATATTTTTTAAGGAGTGAAAATCAATGACCCATGGGCTCAATTTTGTATGCCGTATATTAGGCTATTACAGTGTTATTGAATAAAATACAATAATTATGAAGACTTTTTTATTTAAATACACTTTATTGAGTTATACCCAGCAACAAACACATATATAATCATGTATGTTAATACCCTCCCGGTCAATAAAGAAATTAAACAGATGCAAGCATCCATATAAATGACCGCTCTACACTGTAAAGAATATCAGTAAATTTAACGGTAAAAATACTGTAAATGGTGAAAGTAAAATACCTTTTTTGAAAAAAGGAAAGCTACCTTATGTTCTAATGAAAATTACCTGTATATATTAAACAATATCACTTCATTCTTTTTTACAGCCAAGTTCGGTAAAATCGATATTTTTAAACCTTCAAAATATGCTACATACCGTTTACTGATGCATTACAATTACACTGAAAAAAATCTCTGTTAATTTTAGAGTGTAAATCTGTAAAATGTATAACGGTAAAGTGCTGTTTCAGTAACACCGAAATTATATTTGCATAAGGACACGCCCCTTTTACCATATTGTTCCTAGTGAACCGCATACCTTTGAACAGTAAGGAAAAAAAACTTTAAGTTAGCAGACGTATTTTTCCCTGCATGCTGAAGGTTTTTTGAGGTTATGGAAGCTGATTTATGGTGGGTTGTATTCAATAAGCTTGCACACCTGTAGGACCCCAAACACCACAAAAGCAAACTTTACTTCCACACCAGACAATGTGCCGTAACTTTCTCAGACATTCAATTGTTTTCAATGTGTTTAATTAAATGGTTCATGTTTCATATTGGTTGGTATTACTTTACTGATGCGAACTTCATATTTGACCCTGACGATACTTTCTAACGGTTTATTGATTAGCATATTTATTACAGTGCATGGATTTCTGGTTATGGTTAAACATTCCCTTCTGTTGGAAAGTGTGGTAAAGAAAACAACAGTTATTTACTACAAAGTTATATCGTAGATCTAAAAATATTGTCACATTATTTATTATGGTAAAATTCTGGCAACCCAGTTGCTAGTACTTTACCGTAAATGTAACATTATTTTTTTTACAGTGGTAACCGAAGCGACGTACGCCCCGTACATTTACACACGTTTTGGTAACTCAGGGGGCGCGTGTACCCTCCTAGGGCTCCATGTGGGTTATGACCTGCACTGACTGATAGGGAACTGCCCAGCAGCCTAAAGCCGCAGCCTTTATATGGGAAGCTTTCTTTCTTTCTTTCTTTCTTTCTTTTTTTCTTTCTTTCTTTCTGAAGTCTCCACTCGACTCACCCTTGTAGCACCTAACGGTTCCGGTGTATAAATTCAATCCACGTGTAAAGCAGATTTAAGTCTTTCTCCGCTGCGGCTATAATTGCCGGGATAATCTGTTGACCTCATTGTCAGGTCAGCCTAAAAGAGCAGACTTTGATGATCAGCAGGAAGGCAAAGCGCGTCTCTGATAAGGGGGGAGCGCCGGAGGACCTCTCAGTCTCATGGCCCAGCGGAAGGAAGGCGACTCATCCGGCGACTTTTATTTAAGCGGATCGCGCTCTTCCTATAGTCGGCCCTGGCGCTCTGCCTGCGGGTTTGGTTAAAGGTGAATTAACAAGTAGCGTAAGGGAGGATGACAGCTGACTGATGTCCCAACAAGACCTTCATAATGACCTGCTGTCACCAGTAATTGAAGTGGGCCGACGCTCGCTGGTACCCCGTAGCGACACCTCCTCTCTCTGGACTGTTTCTGTGCTCCGAAGAATTATGAACGATTTGTAATCACTTCCGGTTTTTTTTCGGCTCCTCTTGATGTAAAGGTACGAGAAAATCTCAACATACACCGCATACATACTTTCCAAATAATTATGCACATGATATCAGTCATTTTCCCAACCCACTACATCCTAACGGGAGCCAATCCCAGGGCAGGAATAAACCCCGGGCAGGGCACACACACCAAGCACAATTTAGAATCGCCAATGCACTTAAGGAGGAAGACCACGCAGATACGGGGAGAACATACAAACTCCACGCTCCTGGGAAGCGAACCCAGGTCTCCTTACTGCGAGACAGCAGCGCTACCACTGCGCCACCCCAAGCACATGATGTAATTGTTCGTATTCTTTTCATATAGTCAATACGATTAAGGATTGTTTTTATCCTCAAAAATTAGACGTATATAAACAAAAGATATGTGTGTGTGTGTGTGTGTGTGGAACGGTCCACTCTCCTCAAGCTCAACCACAGCCACTAGATGGCGCATGCGTGCACCTGACTTCTCACTAAGAAAGACGTGAGAGTAGCAAACGCGCAACAACGACATCGTGCTAATTACACACAAGGCAAGGGTGATGGTGTGAGGACCCTTATCAGAACTGATTGGTGTCCAGCAGGGGTCAGTGCTAGGGCCGCTGATATTTTTTAAATTTATAACTGACTAGCAAAATACTCCCATTTCGCAGCGGAGAAGTAGTGTGTTAAAGAAGTTATGAAAAAGAAAAGGAAACATTTTTAAAATAACATAACATGATTGTTAATGTAATTGTCGTACACTGAAAAAAGTATAACCTCCATTCAACTTAAAATAATTAAGGTAATGATTCACACTTAATATTTTCAATCTGAACCAATATAATTCTTTTTAGCTTATTGATCCCACAATTTTTAAGCTGAGGCAAATCATTTAGAGTGATTGGGTGTAATTCAATTGTTTTATACTGAAGTAAATCTATTTTTAAAGTTGTTACAATTTAAAATGGTCTATTGGTTGTAACCTGTTTTTATGCTATTAGAAATATTATGAACATAACACATTCCAATGCTATACTTTTTACATTTATTTAAAAATCTAGTGCAAAAACGCAAGCATTTAGATAGATAGATAGATAGATAGATAGATAGATAAATAGATAGATAGATAGATAGTTAGATATATAGATAGATAGATAGATAGATAGATAGGTTAGAAAGGCACTTTATAATAGATAGATAGATAGATAGATAGATAGATAGATAGATAGATAGATACTTTATTAATCCCCATTTTGCAGTGTAAATCCTAAATATACAACAAGAAATGATTAAACGTTTCTACAGCTTTCCGGAAAGTATGTTTTATTACGAGTTCTTATACTTAAAATTGACAGTTGCGAAACAGGGTTACTTACTAGAAATCCTCCGTTATAAAAGTCTGCTGCTGAAAATGACCAGACCTGTATCGCCAAGTCCACTCCACTCGGGAAAGTCTTCTTCTTTTTTGGCAGTTGGAAACTCAGCACTCTGGAATGTTTGACCAGAAGAAAATACAAAGGGCCCCTCAAACACAACACACGAACAACTAACATAGTAGGTTCACTGAAATAGGATTTTTATGTTTATTCCCTCCACCATAACTTACTTTGGTACAAACACATTTTTTTTGCTTTGATTGAGATCTGAAACCAAATATTTCAAGCTACAACACTAAATGTCTAATCTTAAGTTGCCTGAAAGAGAGAAATTATGTTGAATGAACAACATCAATGTTATACTTTTTTCAGTGATAGGCTTATTTTAGTATAGAGAGTGAATTTGATGATTGTAAAGAGTTTAATTTACACTGTAAAAAATCAATCCTACTCCCAATTAAAAAATATTAAGTAACTGATTACAATGTGCTTTTTGAGTTTGCTCGACATTACACTGACAAATCCTGCCAATTACAAAATTTGACTTCACTGGATACAAGCTACACTATGCCAAACTAAAAAAATTAAATTAGCTTAAGTAGAAATAACTAATATGTAAAACAGCAATTAGCCCATCTAACATAAATTTTAGAGCTGTGTCAATATCATCTCTAATTGGCGTAACTAAAAAATCTATGTTGAATAAACCTAAGTAAATTTAAGCAAACTTCAAGTTAGTAATTTAACAAATTAATATATTTATTTTTTGCAAACTCAAAAAGCACATTGTAATCAGTTACTTAAGAACTCTGAGTATATTGAGCAAAATATTCTATTTTAACACAAAAGAAAAAAACAGCTTTTTGAAAATAATGCAGCTTTATTTTCTTAGACATGGCATTACATTATTATTACAATGTGAAATATGAAAATTCCTTATATAAATGTATTTAAATTCAGCACGTTCAAATTTTGTCTTAACATTGTTATCATTACTAATAACCACAAGCCTTGCCATCTCTGATGTTGTGCAATCTTAATTTGAAAAGTGTTACATCAATAATTCCAAAATGTCATTTTGAACAGAACCTGAACAGGGTAAAGGGATTCTGTCATAACATTAACACTAATGTGCAACTGAGAAAGACTTTCACACAAAGAAAAGCAGCTATAGCAAATTTAATCTAAAATCAAAAGACAAACATATCCAATTCTGCAGATCTGAGACACATTTGTCTAACATTTATTTATGCAGCATATTCAATGTGAGTATGAGTCTCCAATATTTAGAAACACCTTCTGCTCTGTTTCAAAAGTGTATTTCAGTTCTTTTGGGTACTTAATGTTTACAGCATACAGAAGACCAACAAGTATGACAAATGCAGTTGTGAAGTCGACAAGCTCTTCAATTATTACTTGACCTTCTATTACCACAGCCACATTCATTGGTGCAGCTCCAGGATGGATCTCATAGTGCCTCACAACCTCTAATATTCCCATCTTCATTTCATTTGTATATATTTGAAGGGAGTCTTTATCCTAAAAATATAAAACAATGATAAGGTGTGATAAGATACACCACAATTGACTCTTTTCCAAAGCCAAGTGAAAGGTTGTCTACCAACTTAACTTTCTTGTTTGTTAATCATTTAGTTTTACATTTCCAACAGAACTTACATGACATGTTGTTGATAGCTTCTTGTATTCTCTTAAGTACAGAGGTAGTCCTTGTAGAACCGTTGCCCTCTTGTGTGGTAACATCCATTGTCTGAAAAGTTACAGACAAGAATGATAGTCATAGAGGTAAAATATACAAAGAAATAATGTTTGAACAAAATGACAATTTAAGAAAACTTTAAACAAAACAACTACATATATGACATTTTCTTCTACATTACTGTACATATACAAAAGTCCATCTTTGTTAAATGAATCCAAATAATGAAAGGATGTTGCACATCTGCAATTTATTCATAATATATGCACACATCCAGACACACAAAAAAAATATGCTTTTAACTTGAATAATTTAAATTGTCAATTTATAATAAACGGGTAGCATGGTGGCGCAGTGGGTAGCGCTGCTGCCTCGCAGTTATGAGACCTGGGTTCACTTCCCGAGTCCTCCCTGCATGGAGTTTGCATGTTCTCCCTGTGTCTGCGTGGGTTTCCTCCCACAGTCCAAAAACATGCAGGTTAGGTGGATTGGCAATTCTAAATTGTGCTTGGTGTGGGTGTGTGTCCTGCTGTGGGTTGGCACCCTGCCCAGGAGTGGTTCCTGCCTTGTGCCCTGTGTTGGCTGGGATTGGCTCAACCAGACCCCTGTGTTTGGATTCAGCGGTTTGGAATGGATGGATGGAATTTATAATAAACAGAATAGCTCAGGAATGTTGTTGATTACACCACCAAGTTGCTGGTCACACCTTAGGTTTAAAGAAGGAATTGTACTTTTATTTCTGGTAAAATATTGTTTGTGTAAATCTCACCATTAAAGAAAACTGTAAATGAATACATTATGAATTTGTAGTCCATGACATTGGAGGGAATATGTATAGGGAATATATGCCAATGATTCAGATATAAACATATACAGTATAATTTAGCTTGCTCTTTAAAATCATTTTGCATGCATTTGATAAGTCTATGGGTTTGCCACATGCACCTTCATAAGCACACAGTTCAACAGCCTTAATTACAACACTGCCCACATACTATGTTAAGTTCATGCTTATGACTATTAAACTATTCTTTCCTGATCCTTATTACGTACCTGCTCATCTAGTAATTCTAAAAGTGATTTCAATTCATGTGTCGTCTTGCCTCCTTTTGCTCTGTACATTTTGATCAGAGCTGTCGAATTGTCCAAGGAAATGTTTCTTTCACTTGCACCTGGGTAATGTGATAAAATGCATATGCCTGTAACAAAATTCAAGAATTAATAATGTACTTATTTTCAAGATACTGGCATCACTACTCAACAATTGAATTATAAGATTAGATAAAACTCACCTGCTGCTCTATGAAAAGGCCTGGCCATCTCTGTTGGACTACAGAGACCAGCGGTTCATCCATGACAATCTCCTTTCTTCTCAAGGAAAACGTGAGGCCCACTTTAGTGTTGACTAGGTCCAGGTTCATATTTTTCTTCTTCACTTCATCCTCAAGCTGCTGCCTCTCTGTTTCAAGATCTTGATCTTTTTAACCATCAGGGTGATTTGGCAATAATTTACCTCAGATTGATGAGGTTTCTTAAGGTAACCTCTGGAAGAACCAACTCCTCTTTTGTAAGCATTTACCTGCACTTCTGTAATAATTCTATCACAAATGTCTAAGGTGTTATCTAAAAAAGAACACAGTAAAGCTAAACATCACGTTTACACGTGAGCAGTTGCGTGGCGCGACTTATATTTATTAACATATGTTTGTGAATGTATATATTTTTTTTCCTTTAAGGAGAGAAGAATTGTTGTTGAGGTCTGCTCAGTGTGTTCAGTTTAGATCCGTCCCCCTTTATCGCTCGCTTTCTCCTTCTATGACGCACACCCCAATTTTCCTCTTTAAAAGAAACTTAGCATAAATTGAATGTACACAAGAAAGGAGTAATCCAACCAGTAATCGTGCGTCTGCCTTTACAAGCAGTTATGCATATGCACCCCAGCGCCCGTAATAATTACTGGAACATTCAGTTTTCAAAAAAGGCGTCATCGTGCGTGGCGTGCACGCCATCTTTTAATTTTTTTTTTTTTTTGACTGCATGCGATTTTACGAAAATAAATGTACAGAATATTGATGTCATTTTATTAATTCACCGTGTAAAAAACAAAATTATCTGACCGTTGCTGTACGCTCTTATTGCACAATCCACTTGAATAAAATATAATCATCAGCGTCCAGTCTCTGCTCTAAACTTTGGTATTGTGCCTCAAAAGCTTGAGTCGGGCACCGCAGCTACTACGGGAATTCAAACCGCTAACTTTACGTGAAAAAAGTGTCCTGATGTCGGGTTTTGAGATATAAAAACACAAGAGTTGTTATAGTGGAAAAAAAGAAGGAGGGAACTATCGCAATGGCGTGGCTTTTGCTAAAAACTTAAAAGCCACCACAGTAAGCACAACTGAGCTTTCATTTTATAATTATTCATTTTCAGATTCTGTTATAGTAACTAAAACCTTCCGTAATTAACAGACCCGCCGTCATTACACGTTGCAAATAACACAAGCTAAAATTAAACACGTAAAAACTTATTTACGTTCGGCAGTAGGTTATCATCGATGGTCGTCAAAGTTAGTAAGGTTACTCGTGTGGCACCTGTTAATAAATCGTACCGCGATTTTTTATGGCTTTCAACAAAGGAAAGTCCTACTATTGAAAATGCATGTAGGCCTACTTACCTTAAGTCGCGGCTATAAAACTTTTGTAACTACAGATTGTGGAATCGTGCACGTGTCCAAATCTCATAAATCGAGAACATTCTCGCAGAACATGCGCATTGCGTAGAGGGAATAACTCGCACAAACAACCGATCATTAATTCGCACAATGCTGATTCTTACATTTGAACCCAAAAGAAAAATAGAACTCACATCTGCTCCACACAATGAAGAAACGATTGTCAGGCTAAACATTTAACACAGAAATGTTGGAATAACAAACATTTTTACACTGGGTCGACTATCACTTAGTTACATTTTTTACAGTGTATGATTGTAAATGTTGGGTATAGAAGTGCACATTTTTAAACAGGGAGCCAACCACATGGTAGGTGTGCCGACAGCTGCCATGCGGAAAAAGGAAGGGGGGCCAGGGGAGGCCCTTGTATATCTCTGCCATGAAATAAATCGTCTTAACGAAAATAAGGAATAAAACTGCCAAAAGGAGAGGTCAGTTCCGAAAGTTCCTTATGGTATAATGGTGAGAACCGCCAAAAAGAAGACGTTATTTTCGAATGTTCGTTACAGGGTACGGCGCAAAATGAAACATACTTAACGTTTGTAAGTACAGTGTAAAGTGCGGATGTCGAACTCCGGTCCTGGAGGGCCGCAGTGGCTGCAGGTTTTCATTCTAACCATCTTCTTCATTAGTGACCAGTTTTTGCTGCTAATTAACGTCTTTTGCTTTAGTTTTAATTAACTCGACTCAGAAGCCTTAGTTGTCTCTTTTCCCTTAATTAGCAACTAAACGATAATGAGGCACAAGATGAGCCGCCACATGACCAACTCCCCTGTGCCCATCACACAATATTTGAAAGTAAAGAAAGGTGATGGTCTCTGTAACGTTGATCTCTCAGGTCACCAACACATCTTGACAGCGTTCTTGGAAAAAAACAGAAAATCAGCAGTTTTGGAAAAGTCTGCTGTGGCAGAATCAGACCAGCAACTAAATTAAATAACGGGCTTAATTAACAGCAAGAATTGGCTTCTCATTAAGAGATTGGCTGGAGTGAAATCGGTTGGAGTTTGTAGGCCCAATTTAGCTGGTCATCTGTTAGCTCATTTCACATCACATTTCCTGATCACACTGACTTATATATATATATATATATATATATATATATTCAATGCATTCGTAGTCTGAATCACAATCTGATTGTATGGGTGGTTACCTACCAGGTAATGCTTGTGGTTGGTCAGCAAGTTGGCTAACGTCCGCCACGGTGCCCTCTTTCAGTTGCGAGAAGCAGATCATAGAATGGTTGAAATAGTTTTTACTATATATCAGTTAGCTCGTTTTTCATGGGTAAGCATAATGCTAATAAGGTTAAGGGGCTTTATCCATCAAGTCACACAGGGGCCCTGTGCTGCTCAATGCCCGAATATTTTGAGTCCTAGGCCAAGCTTATTAGTGTGCCAACTGACTGTCCGGTAGCTAACCCGTGGCTGGGTTCTTCCCTTATGGACTGTGCTCTATAGGCGAATGCCTTTAATTCGCCTTGATGGTGGCACTGGCCCAGGTGACGTCATTGATTGTGCCAGTAGAAGTAAAATTAGATAATGGGTACTTGCATTGAGATCTCACATGCCAATAAACTCAGTCCCTTACAATTGTTCTTCTTTCTGTTTTCCAGACTGGGTATTTGGACCAAACACGGATGACAACAGCAATAAGAGCGATGTCAACTGCATCACAAACAGCCTCAACGAAATGACTGACATGAGCGACTTTCCCCGGCTGGAGGAAATGAGCCCGACCAGCGGCAGTCTACTTATGTATGACATCAGAGCCGATCAGCTGGTTGTTACGATTGACGAACGGCTTCAGGGGACATCGGGAGCCTACAATGCGACTTAAAGGTGAATTGTGGCTGAAAGAAGACTCGAGAGTAAAAAAAAAAAAAATTAAAAATTGCAGAACCCGGCCGGATCGATCGAGGCTCCTGCTTCAGTCTTCTGGCGATACTTTGAAGGGCTTTGATGCGCTCCTTCGAACGAGCCGGCGCATCGTTTCTAAGTTCCAGAAGAGCAGATGAAAGCTCTTTTCGAGTGACGATGACTTTTAATGACTTGCACAGACGCACAAAAGGAGGACAACCACCCACCCCCCTTGTGTGGTTTTGCGCTGGCGCGCGTCAGCGTGTGCTGCGTGGACGCGGACTGCGGACACCCGCCTGCCTCTCTGCCAAACTCTGCTTTGTGCTTTTCAAGTCACGTCCGCGCTCGCGCTTTTAGTTTATGTAATGCGGCTTCACGACTTGTTTGAAATGTGTTCCGTTTGCGGGAAGCATCGAGGAAAGACGACGGATCTTCGGATTTTTAAGACGCTGAATTTGCGAGCGCATTTTTGTCAGTAGCAAATCAGTCCGTCACTTTGATATCCTCTCTCTATGTCTCACTTGTTTTATCTTCGCAGTTATTCATACTTTGTGTTACGAAGTATCCTCATTATCATTATTTTCTCAGTAAACCAAGTCTTTAAATAAATCAAATGTGTCTGTGGTTCCTGAACTCAGTATTTTAACCACGCCGGCTATTTCTACATTCGACTTGATGGGGACTCTTAACAATAATGGCTTCTTAAGGGCATTTCACTGGACTTTGTGGTTCCTCATCCAGACCCTTCTTAAAAACTCTTAGGGTTTCTGCTTCAACGGCACGGTTTGCTAGTTTGTTTTAGATTCCCACAGCTGTTCCCGTAATGAAGTGCTTCCTGGATTCAGACCGAAATGCCTAAACCCCCCAAAATGCCAGGTCTCCTTTATTCCAGGGAGCTTTGTTCCCCATTTACAATACAATACAATTTATTTTTGTATAGCCCCAAATCACACATGGAGTGCCGCGATTAGCTTTAACAGGCCCTGCCTTTTGACAGCCCCCCAGCCTTGACTCTCTAAGAAGACAAGAAAAAGCTCCCAAAATGAAATTCTTGTATGGGGAAAAAAATGGAAGAAACCTTCGGAAAGGCAATTCAGAGAGAGACCCTTTTCCAGGTAAGCTGGGCATGCAGTGGGTGTCAAAAAAAAGGGGTAAATATAAAACAAAACACAGAACAGAACACAAGTAATCATCAATACAATACAATAGAACAATAGTAATGTTACAAGTATAGAGCAAAATGCAAGAGTAGATGATATCCCTTAATACGATTTTGACTTGTTTCCAGTCCTGGAGACCTCTGCCATCAAGCTGCCTCCCCCTGTTGGCTATTACACAGCTGGGTCAGCACTTGGGTCAGCCAATGAAAGTACCCCTCTACCCGACGATTCCTGCGATCCTCAATTAGAGATGACTTTACCTTAGGCAGGCAGAACGGGGCACCAAGTGGCACATTTGAGTACCGAGAAGAGAAACAGAATAGGTGAGGGTTAGTAACAAATTAGGACTATCATGTTACTTATGTTTTAGTGCAGTGGTCGGGGAACCGGGGTAAATTACCCCAATTGGGGTAAAAGTGATATTTTCGGGGGTAATAAGGACTCAGTAAAGACAAATAATTATAAAGCTTTTTTTCTTATTGCGACTTACATTTTTCTTCCTGATCTGTTAACGCGCTAGAAAGTGGCATATCTAAACGAACGTATCTCGTAGAGTGAGCTCCCGGTCCGATTGCAACCAATACTTATAACTTCACCGCGCGTCGAACACAAAAGCCGTAACACTGTGCGGGTGGGGGGGCACGCGTCCGTTAAAAGGAGCCAAAGATTAATTCTACCAGATACCGAAGATTGATTCGCCACGGAGCAGCCGAACGAGACGCATCGAGTTCACCACCGCCAGCGACTACAATAATTGAAAGCGCCTATATCGCGCCACTACCGCTGCCGTCAACACCAGGGAGAGACGACTCGAGCGCATACATCACGCCCCTTTGCGCGTTGAGACCCTGCCGCCGTAGCCTCAAATAGATTCGCTACAATATTTTGCTGAAAAACTTCGACGATCAAGGTAAGACAGTGTTGTATTATCACTTTGGTGACTGGTGATACGTATGTGGTATCACGATTGCGCCGACCGTTGATGTCCGGTGATACGACGTACTAACCACGTTTTCGTCAACCATTTTTGCTCCATAGCACACCTCCATCCTTATGCATATTTCCTTTTTTTTTTTTGGAAATTCAATTAAGACTATTAGAAAAATAATTTATTTACGTTGTAATCTATTTTTTACATCGATCTACATTGAATTTTGAAAACGACTGATAAGACTGTATTTGGTAGGCGGGAGTAAAAGTTTTTTTCTTAATTTATCGTGAACAATATTTTTTATAACTATTTATGAAGTTTCGAAAAAAAAAAAATTGTGTGTTTTTTATGCAGTCCCTATTACCGCATAAAAACAGGTTTGAGTGTATTTCGAACACAAAAGTTGGAAATACAATGCAGTGTGATACATATGGTCAACATGCAAGCATTTTTTCATTAAGATCCCTAATTTTGATGTCGTTGTTTCAAAAATGAAACAACACAATTTCGCCAAATGAATGTTGTCCTTTTATTTTTTTATTATTTATCCTTTTATTTTTATATTATATTTGAAAACAGATTCAATAAATAATTTGAATTTAAAAACAATGATTTTTTTCCTTTCAAATCATGGGGGTAACGGTGACTTAAATAAACAAATTTTGGGGTAATGGGTAGAAAAGTTCCCCGACCCCTGTTTTAGTGCATATGACTAACAACAGAGATTAAATAATCAGCAGCTCTAGTCAGGGTCTGCTAAACTGAAGTAGTGAGTCTTCAGCTGGGATATAGCTTGAGGTATCTGTCTGTCTTCCCTTTCCAAGCTGTAAACCAATTAACACCTGAGTGCAGCCTGCTTTGATATTAAAACTGCCCATGCAAATGCCCTGTATTTAAATTCATCTTGTGTGGCTTAAGCAAAATATAACAGAAGGATAGACAGAAAATTGCAAAGTTTGCACACCAGAATAAGAGCCATGTGCATTGCATTGATCATTCCAACAGATGGTGCTTCATAAACAGTAGCACTGCTTTTGCAAATCCCATTCCAAATACCACATAACAGAGCCACACACATTGCATTTGTCGTTCCAACAGATGGTGCATCACAGGCATTAGTTGTAAGGCTTTCAATTATTAGAAATGTTTGTGATGCTGAGACCGAAGGGGCATCTCTTATAGTAGCAGGCAGACCACTCCACAGCTTTGGAGCCATGTAACTAAAAGCTAAATCTGCCACTATTTATTTATTTATTTATTTATTTATTTATTTATTTAATATTTTATTGAATTTATTAAAAGCAAATAAGATTCCATACAAGCAACTCAAATTGTACAAAACTAAGCTCAAATCAAATCAACCCCCACCCAGTTTTATTAACCCTTGGAATAGTAAGCAGAATACCATCTTGAGATCTTAATGTGTGCTTTGGTTTGTAAGTCATGATAGGTTCAGATATGTCACCAGAGTCCCAGCCATTTATGGCTTTTGTTACAATAAGTAGACACAAAAGTAAAAAAAAAAAAGGGTTTGGGGCCACCACCCGTATATTGTTCCCTGGCGGCAAAAGGGTATAGGTTATGCCACTGATGTGCGTAGGCTTGAGTTCAATACGGCACTGATGGTATGGAGGTAAGATGGCGGCTTTAAAGGCCAGAACAGGAAATGAAGTAATCTCAGGCAGAACAGGAAGGATCCTCCTCCATAGGCTTGCACCCGGACGTGACGTCATCAAAAGGGCTGGAACCGGAAGGGTCTTCGTCCATGGGTTCGAGACCGGAAGTGACATCGTCACAGGCCACAGAACGGGAAGTGACATCATTGGTGACCGGAACTGGAAGTGATGTCATCAGGGTCAGGCGGAATTTCCCGTGAACGGTCTGCAAGAAAGTGAGAAAAAAAGGTTGTGCAGTCCGTCATCCTCTGGTCTGGTGTGGAATTACTTTCATTCAGGCCCTTCAACTGCCCCCCCAAGCACATGTGTGTGACACTTTAAATGTTAAAAGGAGGATTTTGAAATCTGCCATAAACTTAACCGGGAGCCAGTGTAAGGATTAAAGAACAGGAGTTATGAGTTCGTATTTTCTTGTTCGTGTAATAATTCTTGCAGCAGCATTTTGGATTAAATGGAAGCTGCATGAAGAACAAATTGAGCATCCAGCATTAAAAACTTACCAGCCTTTTCTTAGCAAAGGAGGAAGACAAAAACATCACAGGGAGGTGGGCAGAGGGGTCGCCATGCTAGACATTTAAACATCCTGGTTCTGTGATGGCACTTGACTGGCCCGTGTGGTCCTTCGGGGGACCCTTGATTGAGTGAGGAGCAGTTCACCCCTGGAAGGTGTCTTTGCACATGAAATTGGGTCTTTGGACGGTCAAGAGAGAAATCTGTAATTATAAGAGGCGACTGATCAGGATAGCAACAGGTCAAGAAAACGCAAACTTAGCCCGCGTTATTGTGTGCTTTGGAAATCATCAAGTGGCGCTGGTATTTCACAAATCTCTTGTCATGGATTCAATATGTTATGCATCCAAATCAGTAAAAATTCCTTCTGGAACATTCGTGTTATTGGTTCTTTTGATGGCACTTTTATTTTTAATGGCACAGCAGGTGGCACAGCAGGTGGCGACGTCGTGTTTACATCCACATTTACATTTACATTGACTTATTTGGCTGATGCCTTTATACATGGCGACTTACAACATGTGATTAGGCACCTGGATTATATTTTGGATAAATTCTGGTCTGACGTTTGTTGAAGTGTGTGTGTGTGTGTGTGTGTGTGTGTGTGTGGTGGGGGGGAGGGGGGTTGTTTATTCAGTAATATTGTAAAGATGACTCACAGACGATTCATTTAAAAAGTGATATAAAATTGCTATATTTTGTGTTTCTCTCTTGGCATCAAACCCTAAAATTAGATCTGCCGCATCACAAAATAGACTTGAATAAAGTTCGACCAACATGAAACAGCAAACCTTACATATTAAGTAGGCCCACTTGAAAATGTCGTCCTCCGTCGTTCTCCTTCTACAATATTCGGCTCAAGAGCGACTCCACATGTGCAATGGAAGAACTGCGTCTCCTTCGGTTTCATTGTGGCTGATGCTGCGCCCCATTAGAAGTGGGAAGAAGTCAGAATTTACGAGTTCTTAGTCAGAATGCCCCCTTTACGCTGAATTGCCAAATTGGAAATTCAGGATGGGTGGCACGGTGGCGCAGTGGGTAGCGCTGCTGCCACGCAGTTAGGAGATGAGGGTTCGATTCCTCGGTCCTCCCTGTGTGGCGTTTGCATGTTCTCCCAGTGTCAGTCCAAAAACATGCAGGTTAGGTGAATTGGCGATCCTAAATTGTCCCGTGAGTGTCTGTGTGCCCTACGGTGGGCTGGCAGCTTGCCCGTGATTTGTTCCTGCCTCAACGCATTGTGCTGGCTGGGATTGGCTCCAGCAGACCCCCCGTGACCCTGTGTTAGGACATAGCGGGTTGCACAATGGATGGATGAAACTCAGGACTGGTCTGTTAAGTACAAGTTTGTCGACTTCATATCATATCATGACGTCAATCCAAAATGCCTGCAGACACCATAATTTTCGTGAAAGCTGTTATCGATCGTGTTTATTCGCACTTCTGTCTATTTGTGTCTCATTATGTCAATCGTACACACAGAGTGCTGTCCACCTTCGCTCTGTGGACATGTTGCAGTGGTGTTTGGATATGCAAACTTGCTATCAACTGCTACTCAGTCCAATGAAGTCCGCACAACAAAGGTTCTTCCGGATGCGTCCGTATCGATTATCAAAAATATCTTACCGGAATGTGGTCAACTCGGATGTGACGTCACTCCCAGCTTCGACATTCAACTTCTGAGGTAAATGGAATGAAGCTTTAGTTATGCCGTTTTCCAGTCTGCTCAATCCGGACCAGGGTTGTGGGGGGCTACAACACCAACAACATTTATTTCTAGAGCAGGTTTACATTGAAATGATGTCACTCAAAGTGCTCTACAAGACAAAGAAACAAAAATATAAAAATAAGATCAGGCAATACTAAGTAACAAGGAATAAAGTAAAGTCCGATGTCCAGGAAGGGTAGATAAAAAAAAAAAAAAAAAAAACTCCAG
>JANRMT010062857.1:44445651-44463403 GCA_026402145.1 Polypterus bichir lapradei | reverse complement strand
TTGTGATGCACCATCTGTTGGAATAGAAAATGCAATACAAATGACTCTGTTTTACTTGTCTGTTTTATGTCTCTCACATTCCAACAGATGGCGCATCACAAACATTTTGTAATAATGAAATGAATTTTATACATCTCGAATTCTGAGGTCTACGTGGATTATTTAGATTTCAACCTGTTACACATTTAGTATAAGTATTAAACCATGGGAAAGAATGAATTATGTAAAGGATGTGCTATTTTAAGTTTGTAAAGTAATTTTGACTGTTTTAGTCATATATGTGTAAACTGGTTGTTCCAAAAGGAAACCATGGTATAAATTTATAGAAACCAGGAAAACTAGAAGAGACAAAGTCAAATATGTTTAAATAGAATAAAGACATTAGAGCAATAAATAACTAAATAAAACGAAAAAAAATATCTCCGTATTAGCCCGCATGTCATTTGCTGCTTTTACCAGTGCCGTTTCTGTACTTTGATTTGGGTTACAACCTGACTGAAACTCATCAAGAATATATTTTGTATTCAATAATCATGTAAGTGTTGAAACATTCTCTTTTTTTCTGTTTTTTTTTTTTTTACTTTTTAAAGGCAGGCTAGTAATTTGTCTAAAGATGTCAAAAACAGAGCAGGGTTTTTACTGCTGCAGTCATTAGAGTGTCCGGCAAACCTCGTAAAGATGCGCGCTCACACATTCCGTCGAGTCAACAAAACCCAAGACTGCAGCGCCCTCCAGTGTCTGCTATTCGTAATTTAAAGCGTCGCAAGATGACCGGAAATTTCCCGTGAAACACTAAGCTACTACTGTATTAGCGATTTATCTAGCGGTCACGTTGAAGTCAATCACTGTCGGCTGATGCTGTAATAAGTCACCCGTAAAATAAACATTTTGATAATAAAGGAATTCTCTATAGTAAGTCGGAAACATGTATTTCTGTTAGGGTGTTATGATGCTACGCACCATTTCTGCTTCACGGGGTAAATGGCATGTATTTTTTTAAATTAAAATTAGCACAACACACCGACTTTTTCCGAGAAAGAATTTTACGGTGACAGAAATACAGAAAAATGTTTAAAGACCACATTATTAGTTTCCATCTTCAAAATGAGCGCCACATGCTGCCCCCAGAGATTGCTACACGAGTCTTCTGTCAATCCTTGGGCACGAATCCTTCAGGCTCACTTTTCACAGACTTTGCACATTCAACCGCTTTTTTATTATTTTGGCTTAAAATGAGCTTTTGCGGTGAGGCAGTTTGGTTCTAAGAAAGTTTCCTTCAGATCAGCAGGAAAGAATTTGCTTTCTGCAGTCTTGATGAGTTCAGCAGATGTTGCGGCGCTTGGCGTTGCACACCACCGTCGAGTCGAGCCACCTTAAAAGCGCAGCCGAGTCCGCCAAATTAAGAGCGGGGCTAACTCCGGCGCTCACCCGGCTTCGAGTCGAGCCACCTTAAGAGGAGCGGGGAAAGGGGCGGAGCCAAGTCGACTTTTAAGAGAGGCGCTCCCCCGACTTTGAGTTACGAGGAGCGGATAAAAAGGGCGGAGCCAAATCGGGCGCTCACCGTTTTGTGACCTCCGAGTACGAAGCATCATAACAAAGAATCGAACTGGGGAATTGTCCGCCGAGAGTGGCTTCTGGTATGGTGGGGTGCTGGAGAGATTTAAAGCCCCAGATATTTTGTGCTATTCCCAAAATCGTTTGGTTAGTGTTTTATTGCGCATAAATAAATGCATATAAGTAAACTTGTTGATTTCGAAATTATACTGTATAGTTCTAAACGCAAACCCCAATCGCAGTTTGTATGACGTTCATAACGTGGGAAAATTACCTTAATAATCTCAAATCTTAGAAAAGCCACTCAGAATATTGACAACTAGGGGTTAAAAAAATCGAATCAGATCATGAAGGATATGTGAATCGACTCACCTTTTACAAATCAAAGTTCACCATTTATCTTACATATTCTTGTGTCTCCAGCTGTAATTCCAAATTACAATCTTCATAAACATAAAAGGAAATGTTTTAAAGTGAAGTGTTAGGGTGACAGCAAGAAGGGTGCTTGGTGTAACATCTGGAAAGAGGAAGGAGAAAAAGGAAACCTGGTGGTGGAATGAGGAAATACAGGAGAGTATACAGAGGAAGAGGATGACAAGAAGAAGTGGGATAGTCAGAGAGATACAGAAAGTAGATAAGAGTACAAGGAGATAAGGAGCAAGGTGAAGAGAGAGGTGGTGGAGGCTAAAGAAAAGGCGTGTGATGAGTTGTATGAGAGGTTGGACACTAAGGAGGGAGAAAAGGACCGGTGGGCTTGACAGAGGGACCGAGCTGGGAAAGATGAGCAACAGGTTAGGGTGATAAAGGATAAAGATGGAAATGTACTCACAAGTGAGGAGAGTGTGTTGAGCAGATGGAAAGAGTACTTTGAGAGGCTGATGAATGAAGAGAATGAGAGAGAGAAGAGGTTGGATGATGTGGAGATCAGGAATTGCAACGGATTAGCAAGGAGGAAGTAAGGACAGCGACGAAGAGGATGAAAAATGGGAAGGCTGTTCATCCAGATGACATACCTGTGGAAGCATGGAGGTGTTTAGGAGAGATGGCAGTGGAGTCTTTAACCAGATTGTTTAATGGACCCTTGGAAAGTGAGAGGATGCCTGAGGAGTGGAGAAGAAGTGAACTGGTACCGATATTTAAGAATAAGTGGGATGTGCAGGACTGCAGTAACTACAGGGGGATAAAATCGATGAACCACAGCATGAAGTTATGGGAAAGAGTAGTGGAAGCTCAGTTAAGAAGTGAGGTGATGATTAGTGACCAGCAGGATGGTTTCATGCCAAGAAGCATCACCACAGATGTGATGTTTGCTCTGAGGATGTTGATGGAGAAGTTTAGAGAAGGCCAGAAGGAGTTGCATTGTGTCTTTGTGGACCTGGAGAAAGCAGATGACAGGGTGACTGAGAGGAGCTGTGGTCTTGTATGAGGAAGTCGGGAGTGGCAGAGAAGTACGTAAGAGTTGTACAGGATATGAACGAGGGAAGTGTGACCGTGGTGAGGTCTGTGATAGGAGTGACGGAGGTGGGATTACATCAGGGATCGGCTCTGAGCCCTTATCTCCAATGGTGATGGACAGGCTGACAGACAAGATTAGACAGGAGTCCCTGTCGACTATGACGTTTGCTGATGACATTGTGATCTGTAGTGAGAGTAGGGAGCAGGTTGAGGAGACCCTGGAGAGGTGGAGATATAAGAGGAGAGGAATGAAGGTCAGTAGGACCATCAAGACAGAATACATGTATGTGAATGAGAATGGAATGGTGAGGATGCAGGGAGTAGAGTTGGCGAAGGTGGATAAGTTTAAATACTTGGGATCAACAGTACAGAGTAATGGGGATTGTGGAAGAGACGTGAAGAAGAGAGTGCAGGTAGGGTGGAGTGGGTGGAGAAGAGTGTCAGGAGTGATTTGTGACAGATGGGTATCAGCAAGAGTGAAAGGGAAGGTCTACAGGACAGTAGTGAGACCAGCTATGTTATATGGGCTGGAGACGGTGGCACAGGAGACAGAGCTGGAGGTGGCAGAGTTAAAGATGCCAAGATTTGCATTGGGCGTGACGAGGATGGACAGGATTAGAAATGAAGACATTAGAGGGTCAGCTCAAGTTGGACGGTTGGGAGACAAAGTCAGAGAGGTGACATTGTGTTAGTTTGGACATGTGCAGAGGAGAGATGAGGAGTACATTGGGAGAAGGGTGCTAAGGATAGAGCTGTCAGGGAAGAGGAAAAGAGGAAGGCCTAAGAGAAGGTTTATGGATGTGGTTAGAGAGGACATACAGGTGATGGGTGTCACAGAACAAGATGACGAGGACAGGAAGATATGGAAGAAGATGATCCACTGTGGCAACCCCTAACGGGAGCAGCCAAAAGAAGAAGAAGAAGAAGTTATCTTAATTACTAACTGTCCCCCGTGGCTCCACCCACAGTATAGTGAAACAGGACAAACTATAAAAATCAATTTAAAAAAAAAAAAAATAATTCTAGCCAATCAGATGGTAGGTAAGCTCTAACATCAAACATTGGCCCTGAATCTGATCGTGTTCAGCTCTGACGGAGAAAAGCATGTGGCAGCGATACCTGTGGCAATCAGCAGCTACCCTTTAAAACACATGGAGCTCTGATCTCTCTCTCAAAAACATCAAACATTACTCCTTAACAATCTGTGGATCAGCGTTTCTCAACCTTTAAGTATTTGCGACCCGAGTTTTCAAAACAGTTTTATTCACGCACCCCTAATGTTTTTTTTTGAAAGGAGCCCACTAATACCAATTTGTTCTTTTTTAATTAATGATATAACATAGATGCCTATTTGATTATACCTACTTAACTTTTATCGACATTTATCTAACTCTATATTTATTTTTCTAGTATCAGAATGTAGTTTAAGTTAATTTGTTTTGGTTTCAATAGATGTATTTTTCATATTTTTGATTCTTGTTTTCTTTTTTTCACATATCCACGGCCCCCCTTTTTGTTACTTCGCGCCGCGTGAGGCGGCCTCCTTTATGCTGCACCCGGATAAGTGCTTCAGGTGTCTCCCGATGGACATCCGGCAGCACTTCCGGGTGTGACGGAAGTGCTGCATATAAACTCAGCCCCTCCTCTGGCGGCACCTTCAGGCATGGAGGAAGTGCTTCATGCCCAGACTCTGGAGCTGTCCAGGCGCCCCCTGGTGGTGGCCACGGACCCCTGCCAGGTTGAGCTTCCAAGCTCCAATTCTAATGGTCCCGATGTAAACCAGGGGGACTGCCCTCTCGTGTGCCAGGGGAGGTACTGCGGTCTTGTCTTTAAAAGGATGTCCCGGCCAGGAAAGATCCCCAGCCATCCATCACATCAGGAAAGTTTCTGGGGATCCTGTACTCCAAAGCAAGGGTCCTAACATCAGAAACAGGCAAAGATAAGACTCAACACAAAGCAAGGTTTGACATTTAAGAAGCCCCTTCAATGTATTGTGCTTGGTGTTTTGTTTTTGCTAAAGTAAAATGGTACCTAGAGAATCACAGTAAATAGAGAGCTGCACCGCCACCCAATTCATCCCATCTGAGTACATCTCTGGGTGGGCACCCAATCAAAGTAAGATGAAAGCGAGAAATGAGAAATGAGGTGTGGCCTGTTTACTCCACTCTCTCTCGCTCGCCCACATTCTGACCTTTTTCCTTCCAGAGACCACTCATCTATGATGCCACTGAGAGACTCAAATAGAACTCCGAGCTGTCCCATTAAGTCAAGTCAAGTCAAGTTGGGGAGCATGCACTGGTACAATGTCAATGTCACTTTATTTATATAGCACATTTAAAACAACATAGTAATGCTGCGGCCAAAGTGCTTTACAATAATAGAATAAAAGAAAAAACAATAAACAATAAAACATAAATAGTAATAAAATATATAAACATATAATAAGATAGATAATAAATAGGAATGATGTTATATGATCACAATGAGGAAAACCATCAGTATTACTGAAAGTCACTGAATGCAAATGAAAACAAGTGAGTTTTTAATCTTGTTTTGAACTGTTCAATTGTAGACGACTCCTTAATATGATGAGGTAGAGAGTTCCACAGGCGAGGAGCAGCAGCTGTCCCCCTTGGTTTTACATTTGGTACGAGGGACAACAAGAGACAACTGACCAGAAGATCTAAGCACTCTAGATGGCTGGTGTAAAACACACAGTTCAGATAAATAGGCAGCAGCGAGCCCATGTAAAGATTTAAAAACTAGCAGCAAGATTTTAAAATCAATTCGAAAACTGACAGGCAGCCGGTGTAACGAAGCTAAAATAGGAGAAACAGAGTCATACTTCCTTGCCCCAACCAGAAGGCGAGCAGCAGCATTTTGGACCAGCTGTAACCTGCGTATCAGAGATTTGTTAATCCCAGAATACAGCGAATTGCAATAATCGAGGCGAGAAAAAATAAAAGCATGAGTAGCTTTCTCAAGATCTTTAGAAGATAAAAAAGGCTTTATCTTACCAAATAGACGAAGTTGAAAAAAGCAACTCTTGACTACAGAATTTACTTGTTTCTCAAAAGAGAGGTTACTGTCAAAGATAACACCAAGATTGCGGACTTGAGGTTTGGAAAAGGCAGAGAAAGAGCCGAGAAGTCCAAGACCAATTTGGGCTTTAACTGATGGACCCACTATAAGCACCTCCGTTTTATTTTGATTTAGATCAAGAAAATTATTGGCCATCCAGGATCTTAGTTCAGACAGACAGTTGTGGAGTTGATTTGTTGCAGAGTTGCAGATGGGAATATAAACCTGAGTATCATCAGCATAGCAGTGAAAAGAAATGTTAAATTTCCTAAAAATCGCTCCAATAGGGTGAAGGTATATAGAGAATAAGATAGGACCTAAAATGGATCCCTGAGGGACACCACATTTAAGAGGAACAGTAGATGAAAAAGAGGAATTTAAAGTCACTGAAAAGTGTCTACCAGTTAAATATGACCTGAACCAGTTAAGAGCGGCCCCTTTAAGCCCAACAAGATGTTCGAGCCACATCAGCATTATTTCATGGTCAATGGTGTCAAAGGCAGCGGACAGGTCAAGGAGGACAAGGACTGCCGCATCACCTGAGTCAGTAATAAGAGAGATGTCGTTGAACACTTTCAGGAGTGCCGTTTCAACACCATGATAACGCCTAAAACCAGATTGGTAGGTCTCAAATAAATTATTGGAGTTGAGGTGATTGACCAATTGATTATAAATAATTTTTTCTAGTATTTTGGCCAGAAATGGGAGCTGGGAAATTGGACGAAAGTTGGTTAAAACTCCAGGATCTAATCCTGCCTTTTATAGATGGGGACGGACTGCAGCATGTTTAAAAAATGAGGGCACAACCCCCGAACTAATAGAATCATTTATAATGGCTAGTAAAGATGGGCCCAACACATCAAAGACTTCCACTAAGAGACGTGGTGGTACAATATCGAGGGGGCTGGAAGCTGGTTTAAGGGTGTCAATAGTTCTTTTTAGCATTGAAAGTGAGACTTGATCAAAGGAATCTAGAACAATGTCATGATTAACAGTAGGAAGTTCATAGCTAGTTTGAACAGTGCCATGGCGGATAGTATCAATTTTGCTGACAAAGAAAGATAGAAACTGCTCACATGAATGAACAGTGCTATTTAACCCCATCGTAGAATGAGGGTGAATGGCCGCGTGTTGCCGCACCCACCACACGGTGACACAACTCGGGATCCCAGTTGGCAACCCCCCAGGCAGATACGCGGTCCAGTCCCACCCTCCAGAAATCACCCTCTATCTGCCGCAGCCAGGTGTTACATGGGCGACCCCTTGGCCTGGTCCAGCCACTCGGGTCTCTAACAATGAGGATCCTACGAGCCGGATCACCCTCAGGGAAACGCGCCACATGGCAGTAGTGCCGTAACTGACGCTCCCTCACAATGCAGGTAATGTGCCTCATTTGGAACTCCATGAGCAACACAAAGTCAAACCAGAGGTACCCAAGGATTCTCCAAAGAGGTACAGTGCCAAAGGAGTCCAGTCTTCGTCTCAGGTCACTGGATAGCGGCCATGTCTCACAAACAAGGACTCTAAAGACTTGGACCTTCGTCCTTTTGCAGAGATATCGGGAGCACCACACACCCCTTTCCAGCGACCTCATGACCCCCCATGCTCTCCCAATCCGTCTACTTGTTTCATAGGAAGAGTCACCAGAGTTATGAATGTCACTACCGAGGTAAGTAAACCTCTTGATGAGGTCGGCACTCTCTCCGCAGACAGACACACTGCTGATGGTCATGCCCAAGAGGTCATTAAAGGCCTGGCTGTTGTTTTTTTTATCCAGGACACACGCAAGCCCAGACACTCAGACCCCTCACTCAGTCTCTCGAGAGCCCCGATCAGAGCCTCCATTGACTCCACAAAGATCACAGCTTCATCAGCAAGTCAAGATCCGTGAATCTCTCTTCACCAACAGATGCCCCATAGCCACTGGACCCCACAACCCTGCCCAACACCCAGTTCATGGACTCAGTGAATAGAGTTGGAGCAGAACACACCCCTGACGAACCCCAGAATCAACTGAGCGGTTCTGCCTCCACTCTGCACAGCACTCACAGTACCAGTTCACAGGCCGGCCAGGATATCCAGCAACCTCGAGGGGATCCCGCGAACCCTCAGGATGTCCCACAGGGCAGCTCGATCAACTGAGTCGAACGCTTTACGAAAATCGACAAAGGCTGCAAAGAAACTACCTCGGACAGAATGGGACACTTAGTAATTAGCAATAGGAACAGTCGCCATCCACTTCTTCTATTAAAGTTTCCCTTGGGCTGGGGTCCACTACCTCCATTCTTTACATTATGGCTATTCAATAAGAAGCCAATTCTTCTCCACACAATATCCCGTTCTTCTCAGCTAATTTTCCTTCACTAACTCAAGCCCTCACGCTAACCCAAGTTCCAACACCCTTGTGAAATATGGTGCTGGTAGGCTTAATCTCCAGGAGGTGCTGCCACAGTGCTGTCCTGAAGGTTTCACACTAACCTGTATTTAGGCCTTTTGCCCTTTTCATCTCCAAGTCATGAAGTCCTATCTCCATTTGGTAAACACCTCGATTTTCTAGGTGTTTCATACCAATAATAAATACACCCACTAGTTGGCAGTAGCAAGCCATTTCTAGCACAGAACCAGGAAAAGTTAATGGGGCCGATCTTCATATTGAAGGGAATCAGCAGCACAAGCAGGAGTTGTGATTTGTTTGGATGCCTGATGAGGATTTCAGTGAGCGAAGGAAAATTAACTGAGAAGAACGGGATATTGTGGGAGAGAAGAAGAGGCCTCTTATTAAATAGCCATATTGTAAAGAATGGAGGTAGTGGACTCCAGCCCGAGAGAAATCTTAATGGGAGAAGTGGATGGCGAGTGTTCCTATTGCTAATTACTAAGTGTCTCATTCGCTCCGAGCTAATGAGACAGTTCAGAGTTCTATTCGAGTCTCTCAAAGGCAGCATAGACGAGTGGTCTCTGGAAGGAAACAGCTGAGAATGTGGGAGAGAAAGGGGGGTAAACCGGCTGTGCCTCATTTCTCATTTCTCGTTATTGTGTAACTTTTACTGGGGCGCCCACCCAGAGATGTACTTAGAATGGATGAATCGGGTGGCAGCACAGCACTCTATTTACTGTGATTCTCTAGGCACCATTTTACCTTAGCAAAAAAAAAAAAACAAGCACAATACATTGAGGGGGCTTCTTTGTTTTGAGTCTTTCTGATTTTTGGACCCCTGCTTTGGAGTTCAGCCATCACCAGAAACTTTCCTGATCATCAAGCTTTTTGAGGACTGAAATCCCATTTCTTTGTACGGATAAGAAACAATGAAATATGACAGGATGGTGTTAACTGTGAAAGGCACTATATACAAGGAACTTGTGGATCATGGGTTTGCTTTTTGAAGATCACCTCAAACTCCAAAAACAGCCTGCAGATGTTTCTTACTTAAAGGAAGGATGGAAGTCCAGTGATGGTGCATTTCAGGTGGTGCAAGGAGAGAACTCTGAGCAACTTTCATGACACGGACTTGTCACCTCTTACTGAAATTTGGTCTTCAGAAGATGAGGAAAAGGGCCAGAAGCAGAAGACCTTCATCATTCACGGCCTACACACATTTTTGAATTTTGAAAGCCAGTGCCTCATTTTGGTAGGACACACTTGTGAATGCCTGCTTCTTGAGTTTGGAGTCTGGCTGTCTTGGGTGATGCTTGTTTCTGAGGCTGACTATTGAAGTCCATTTTCATTTATTCTGAAACCTGTCCACCCATTTTCACCATTTTCTCTTGCTGTATCACAACACCAGTGACTTGGAGCAATTGCATCAGCTCCCTGTGACATGTACCCATTGCCATTAACCGTCTTCTCCATTGATGCCCTCACCATTCACTTTAGGTTTCAGAGGAAGAAGAAAAGGGCCAGAAGCAGAAGACCTTCATCATTCACGGCCTACACACATTTTTGAATTTTGAAAGCCAGTGCCTCATTTTGGTAGGACACACCTGTGAATGCCTGCTTCTTGAGTTTGGGGTCTGGCTGTCTGGGGTGATGCTTGTTTCTGAGGCTGACTATTGAAGTCCATTTTCATTTATTCTGAAACCTGTCCACCCATTTTCACCATTTTCTGTTGCTGTATCACAACACCAGCGACTTGGAGGAATTGCATCAGCTCCCTGTGACATGTACCCATTGCCATTAACCGTCTTCTCCATTGATGCCCGCACCATTCACTTTAGGTTTGACTGCCCTCTGGTGGCAGGTTTTTACTTATAATAACCAAATAAATACCACTTTGGGATGTAGGAGGAGAGAGAGAGAGAGAACTGGAAAACCCTATTAGAACATTAGAGGAATTTCGAGAAGAATTGTCCATTCAGGCCAACAACCTCAATAGTCCAAGTCACCTACACACTCGACAGTGGTATCATGACAAATTATGAAGGTCCCCAAAGTCCTACTGTCTGCCACACTACGTACATGTGTCTGTAGTACTTAGTTATGAAGAAATTTGTGCAAATTTTGGCCTTCATGAGTTTCAATCTGTTCTTTTTGAAGAAGAATTGAGACTGATCCTTTTAAACGAAACCTAAAAACTTATCTTTTTAGAAAGCCATTTTGTTAAATTATTTCTATAGATTATCTTGTTTGTTAATTTATTCTTATTTTGTAACACTTTGAGATTGTTAAATATAAAGCGCAATATGAATAAAATTTATTATTATTTATTATTATTTCCACTGTACTAATTCTCTTCATAACTTTACAAACTATCACATCTTCATCTCCATTTGCTTAAAGGAAATCTCCACTCAAAAAATATTTTTTATACCTTACTGAACCCATGTAGCTGGCACTGATAGCCAAAAAAAAATTATAATCTGATGTTATCATGGAGAACGGACGTAGCAAAGTTTCTAATAGAACAGAACCCAATGGTAACCAACGCTGGACAAATAAAATCAGCATTGTCCACATTGCGAGGCTGTCTTGGTGCTAGATGGCTAGATGGCTAGGTGAGAGCCCAAGATGGTGGGATTGGGGATATTAGTTTACCCTTCTGTGTAACGGAAAGTTTAGTTCTTACTGTAATGAAAGGAGGAGGGGTGGTACGGCCTGGGAACTCGGCTGGATAGTTCCACGGGTGCAATGTGGGGTGCCAGCATGAGAGGCTGGCTCCCATGCCAGCGGCTAGGGAGTGGCCCATGGGTGGACATGGCGGACGAGCGTGTGCCTATCTGGTGGTGCTTCATCACTGGCTGGAGAAGGTTGGGGTGCTGGTTAGTGCAAAGCAATGTGAGGACCCGGAAATTTTAAGAGAGGGTTCACATGAGTGGGGATCAGGAAAGGAGAGTAGACTGTGGACCTGTTCCACATGAGGTCATGTGTGCAAGTGTGTGAATTAGATGCTCAATTGATATTGTGTGATAAGAATGAATGGCAGACATTATAAAGGTTTGGGGCAGCCATCCGTATAATAGGCCCTGGATGCAAAAGGTTGAGATTTAGAACAGAGTTGTTCACAAGTCTGAGTCCAAAACAGAACTGATTAACTGGAGACAAGATGGTGGCTTTAAAGGCCCATAGAGAAAGTGACGTCTTCAAGAGGGCTGGAACCGGAAATGACGTCTTAGGGACTGGGAGTGAGGGCATCCAAGTGAACAGAACCGGAAGTGACATCATCAGGGACTGAAAAAGTGACATCATCAATGGCACCAGAACCGGAAGTTACATCATCAGGGACCAAAGAAGTGACATCATCAATGACACCAGAACTGGAAGTGACATCATTGGGACCAGACGTGACACCATCAAGGGCACCAAAACCTGGCAAGATTTCCCAGGAATGGTCTGCAAGGAACTGAGAAAGACAGTCAGCACACCTCTCCACCCGCTGGTCTGTTGTGGTAATACGATTACTCAGGCCCTTTAGCTGCCTCCTACTCGCATGTGTGTGACAATAGTCACACGCGTGTGCTTGCGAGTCCACTTCAGGGCTCATCTAATGGTAATTCCACCCTGAGTCGAAGGTTGCCACTATTTCCTAATGCCTCTCCTGCCTTTACTGCTGAACACCCGATGACCAGCAACAGGAAGATCACTAACACCACTTCGGGAATCCTGTCCCCCGATCCCGCCTCATGCACCTTGCCCACCACCGTCTTGCCTCAATCTAATCATAGACTTGCATGTGGAAAATCGTTATTCAAATGTGTTTATTATTTTGTTTTTATTTATATGGTGTCGGCCTGATGACGGCCCAAACATTTATGCCTTGTTTGTGCTTCATTTACAATATAGGTTTACAATTGGTTTGAATCCTACCTGACAGGTAGAAAATTCTTTGTGATTTGTGGTAATTATACTTCAAAGACACATGATATTCTATATGGTGTTCTGCAAGGCTCAATCCTGGGTCCGCTGCTCTTCTCGATCTACATGCTTCCGTTAGGTCAGATTATCTCGGGGCATAACGTGAGCTACCATAGCAATGCTGATGACACACAGCTGTACATATCAATAGCACCTGATGACCCCGACTCTCTTGATTCACTGACACAATGTCTTATTTGTGTTTCTGAGTGGATGAGTAGTAATTTTCTCAAGCTAAATAAAGAGAAAACTGAAATTTTAGTGATTGGCAATAATGGATATAATGTGGTTATTAGAAATAAACTTGATCCATTAGGATTAAAAGTCAAAATGGAGGTAAGGAATTTAGGGGTAATTATTGACTCTTACCTGAATTTTAAATCACATATTCATCAGATCACTAGGACAGCATTTTTTCACTTAAGAAAAATAGCAAAAGTTAGACCTGTTATATCATTGAAAGATGCTGAGAAATGAGTTCACGCTTTTGTTTTCAGTCGACTAGATTACTGTAACGCACTCCTCTCAGGACCACCCAAAAAAGACATAAATCGATTGCAATGAGTGCAGAATGGAGCTGCTAGAATCCTAACTAGGAAAAGAAAATCAGAGCACATCACCCCAGTCTTAGCATCGCTACACTGGTTACCTGTGCCATTTAGAATTGACTTTAAAATACTGCTTATAGTTTATAAAGCCTTAAATAATCTGCTCCGTGTTATATATCGGAGTGTCTGACACCTTATATTCCAAATCGTAACCTTAGATCGTCAAATTAGTGTCTGCTTAGAATTCCAAGAGTTAAACCTAAAAGAAGTGGTGAGGCGGGCGGCCTTCTGCTGTTATGCACCTCAAATCTGGAATAGCCTGCCAATAGGAATTCATCAGGCTGATACAGTGGAGCACTTTAATAAACTGCTGAAAACTCATTACTTTAACATGGCTTTCTCATAATTTAATTTTGATGCTTTGCATATTCAATTAATTATCATTACTATTCATGGTGTTTGCTCCAAAATCCGTACTAACCCCTACTTTCTCTTCTGTTCTTTTTCCGGTTTTCTGTGGTGTTGATCTGCGCCACCAACACCTGATCAGAGCACCATGATGTCCCTTCATTGATGGATTAAAGGCTAGAAGTCCACATGACCGTCATCATCAAGTCCTTCCATGAGAACCCTGAATACAATGAGGACTGATCATTTATGTGAGGTAGAATGCCTAGAGGGGGCTGGTTGGGTGGTCTTGTGGCCTCAGAAGCCTTGCAGATTTTATTTTTTTCTCCAGCCACCTGTAAAGAATCTCAAAATGATCATCTCCTTAGAGTCCATCCATCCATCCATTATCAAACCCACTATATCCTAACTACAGGGTCATGGGGATCTGCTAGAGCCAATCCCAGCCAACACAGGGCGCAAAGCAGGAAAGAAACCCCCGGGCAGGGCGCCAACCCACCACAGGGCAAACAGACCCACACACCAAGGACAATTTAGGATCGCCAAAACATCTAACCTGCATGTCTTCGGACTGTGGGAGGAAACCCACGGGGAGAACATGCAAACTCCACACTGGGAGGAACCGGGAAGTGAACCCGGGTTTCCTAACTGCGAGGTAGCACCGTGCCACCCATAATAAAATATACATCTATGATATATCATTAATTAAAAAAGAACAAAATGGTATTTGTGGACTCCTTTCAAAAAATACGTTATGGGGGCGTGATTAAAACTGTTACGAAAACTTGGGTCGCAAAAACTTAAAGGTTGGGAAATGCTGATTAAAGAAATGAAGAGGTAGGGGAAGTGACCGCGCAGGTGGTAGGGAATGAGAACGATGCACGTACGCATGCACTGCTCGGTCACCCTATGGCGCGCTGCCAAGAGTTGATTCTACAATAAAATAAAGTAAAAATAAAAAGAGTAATAAAAATCATCACCACGAAAGCGGATAGTAGAGGTCACGTAGTATATGTGTACTATATGTCAGGTCAATAGAGGAAATAGTTTGCGAGCTACAGATGATTTTAAATATTGAACAGACAAACAACCAGCCACAGTAGCGTATTATATAAGAAGATAAGGTTGAGCAACACGTGGCAAGGACAGGAGTTTGAATGGACAGTCAGCGTGGGCTCAGAAGAGGGAGGTCGTGTTTTACTAACATGCTGGAATTCTATGGGGAGGCAAAAAAAGGATACGATCAAAGTGGAGCAGATGATATTATTTACAGTATCTTGACTTTCAGAAAGCATTTGATAAGGTGCCACATGAGAGGTTGGGCATCACACTAAAAGAAGTGGCAGTTCAGGGTGATGGTTTTTAGATGGGTGCAGAATTGGCTCAGACACAGGAAACAGAGGCTGATGGTGCGAGGAACCTCATCAGAATTAAGAGTGGTGACCAGTAGGGGGCAGTGAGGGGGCTGCTGCTATTTTTAATAAATATAAATGATTTAGATAGGAATACAAGTAACAAGCTAGTGAAGTTTGCAGATGATACCAAGATAGGTGGATTAGCAGATCATTTGGGATCCGTTATATCATCACAGAAGGACTTGGATAGCAGACAGGCTTGGGCAGGTTTGTGAGAGATGAAATTTAATGTCAGTAAATGTAAAGAATTACACATAGGAAGTAAAAATGTTAAGTTTGAATACACAATGGGCGGTCAGAAAATCGAGAGTCCACCTTATGAGAAGGATTTAGGAGTCATAGTGGACTCTAAGCTATCGACTGCCAGACAGTGTTCAGAAGCCATTAAGAAGGCTAACAGACTGTCAGGTTATATAGCGCCTTGATGTGTGGAGTTACAAGTCACAGGAGGTTATGCTCAAGCTTTGTAACACACTGGTGAGGCCTCATCTGGAGTCCTGGGTGCAGTTTGAGTCTCCAGGCTACAAAAAGGACATAACAGCACAAGAGAAGGTCCAGAGAAGAGCGACTAGGCTGATTCAGGGCTACAGGGGGTGAGTGATGAAGAAAGATTAAAAGTTTAAGCAAAAAGGAGAATAAGAGGAGACCTGACTGAAGTGTTTAAAATTATGATGGGAATTAGTCCAGTGGATCAAGACGGTGACTTTAAAATGAGTTCATCAAGAACACGGGGAGACAGTTGGAAACTTGTTAAAGGTAAATTTTTCCTTACACAAAGAATGATAGACACCTGGAATAAGAGACCAAGTAGTGTGGTAGACAGTAAGACTTTAGGGACTTTCAAAACTCAACTTGATGTTTTTCTGGAAGAAATAAGTGGACAGGACTGGCGAGCTTTGTTGGGCTGAATGGCCTGTTCTCGTCCAGATTGTTATAATGTTTCAATGTTCTAATTGACCATAAGTGGACTTCAAATGATGTGTAGTGATGTTCAATAGATTGGGTTGCATCTGAGCCAAAGCAAAGGATCTGAACAATTGAGCCCATATGATTGTTTATAATAATAATAATAATAATAATAATAATAATAATAATAATAGGGCGGCACGGTGGCACAGTGGGTAGCACTGCTGCCTCACAGTTAGGAGACTTGGGTTCGCTTCCCAGGTCCAGGAGTTTTCATGTTCTCCCTGTATCTGTGTGGGTTTCCTCCTGGTTCTCTGGTTTTCTCCACAGTCCAAAGACATGCAGGATAGGTGCATTGGCGATTCTAAATTGTCCCTAGTGTGTGCTTGGTGTGTGTGTGTGTGTGCCCTGCGGTGGGCTGGCACCCTGCCCAGGGTTTGTTTCCTGCCTTGCACCCTGTGTTGGCTGGGATTGGCTCCGGCAGACCCCTGTAATTAGGATATAGCGGGTTGGATAATGGATGGATGGATAATAATAATAATAATAATAATAATAATAATAATAATAATAATAACTATTATTATTATTATTATTTATAATTATAATTATTAATAATAATATTTAATTAATAATATTAAATTAATTTTATTAATATTAATATGTACTAATAATTATTATTATTATTATTATTAATACATATGCAAATATTTCGGAACTCCTGTTTTTCTTTGTCATTTCTATGTGTTGCTTGATGAGGGGCAAAATAAATTGAAAATTGAAATGATTTTAGCTCAAGGCTACAACAGACGAAAATGTGCAAAGAATGAAGGAGTCCAAAGTCTTTGTGGCTCCATCGTGTGTGCATTGAAAAAAATTCAAAACTGCTTTCGCTAAAATTGAAAGGGTGGAACAGTTCATCTTGTGTGTGTGGCGGGGGGGGAAGTGTTGCAATTTTGCCCCCCCCCCCCCTCCCCCCCCAAATTGCGCCATGCCTGAATGCAGTTTAAGTCTTGAAGGGGCCTTTGCGCTTTTCAAGTGCATATCGTGCAAAAAATATGAACGCAACATTCAAGCTTTCCTGCTCGCTATTTTTCACTCTTTCCTAAGCTTTCTGGTGTTGAGTCCCACTTTTTTCCCACGTACGTGTCTTCGTGACCCACCTGTTGGGATGGGGGCTTTGGGGAGTTTGTGTGCGATGTTATCTTTATTGGTTAATCGAGCGCGATCTTCAGATTCGGGAGGGGGTCTAGCACTGCGCCACCCAGTGGTTGAGAAACAGTGTTAGACAAAATAAACTGCTCGGGGTGGTCGCAGATTTTTTCTTTGTTATTATTTTTCCTTGCCATGGCCCCGGAAACTGGCGGCTCAGCTCCCCTACGTGTGAAGAGGCGCATCGCAGTCAAACCAGAGACAGCTGTCGTACTTGAGCTCAGGCCACTGGGACTGCGCGACAGAAGCGCCACTTCCTCCGATCAAGACCCGTCCACAAGTGAACGTCGGGGATTTTGAATTTTTTTTTCTGGAAGACAAATGGAAAATGTGAACCCCGAACGGGTTAAACAAAACAAACGCGGCGGATCCCCAGTTAAGCCTTCAAACAGCTTCGTCGGTGTGAGTGTCCTTTTATAGAAGCCCCGGCATTCTTCTACAAATAAAATAAATAAATAAATAAACTGAAGGAACTGAGACTTGGCGGCGGGACAGCCTGTCGTGGGAACAGCATCTTCTCGGTGTGAAACTCTCCATTTTTAGACACGCACACTGCAGTGTAAGAGTGAAAATGAAATGTCACCATTGAATGCGGTGTTTTTGTTTTAGTCCAGTAAAGTGCCCATTTTGACGGTTCGTGACTTTCATTACATTCTGTTACGTTGGTTTTATATAGCGTCTTTTACGGTCACCTTACAGCACAGTTTCAGACAAAGACGTTTCTTGGTTTTATATAGGGTGGTCCAGATCTAATTATGGAATTTTCATTACGCTATAACTTAGATAGATAGATAGATAGATAGATAGATAGATAGATAGATAGATAG
>JANRMT010062857.1:44430320-44442263 GCA_026402145.1 Polypterus bichir lapradei | reverse complement strand
TTCTTTCTTTCTTTCTTTCTTTCTTTCTTTCTTTCTTTCTTTCTTTCTTTTCTGCATTGCGTCCCGTTTTCTTGTATTAAACTGGCGTTTAATGTCCCGATTTAAACAGACAGGTCATTCCAATTAACATGCAAGAAACTAAAGTGGGGACTCCCGAGTCCAATCAATTATATGTGCGATTATGACGTGTGACGTTAATCTGCATCCAGGTCCTCTAACTTGCAGGGAAAACTTGGCGGTTGGTGGCAGGATTGGCACTCCAGTTGCCTTCCCCACTGTACCAATGGGTCGCCCGTTGGACGGCAGCACTCGGGTGGTTCGTCGTGTGGTGGGTGCGGCAACGTGCTGAATCAGCGCATGCGCCCAGCATCTCTCTCGCAACGTTCACAAACCTTTAAAGGGGACCCAGGGGACCCCCCCCCCATTTCCTCTTTTGCATGAAATATCCGTCTAAAATAGTTATTGAATCACACTTGATTGATTAGTAGGTTGTGTCAATGAAGATCTGGTTAGCCTTATGATGTGGTGAGGTGCCATCCTTGAGTTTGAAAAACCACAGGGCAAGCTCTAGTAGGCACCATAAAGAGCACTCACCCACAAGGCGGGTGGGCATCAGATGATCCCAGTTTGTCTGATGGCTTTCAGGCCCAAGCAGAATCTGATTTCTTTTAAACACTGGACGTACCTACTTGTGTGTGTTCAGGCGACCTTCTTGGTACAGGTGGGCTGGCATTTTGACCCTGCTGGGATGAAGTCTGCCTTTTCCAGCCGTGGGGACCCCCTGGGGAATTCTCATTCATAGTTTCAATCTGTTGTCCCTCCTCCCTCCTTTAATTAAACATTCCTGGGATCAGAGAGGGGGGAGAAATCAATTGGAACATTTGCTGTCATCAGTCAGTGCCTGTGCCATTTGGCACGTGACGGGCAGCCTCTCTGCACAGCCCAGCACTGTGATGGCTTTGCATAATTTAGAAGTGTTTTTCAATCTGTTCTTAAGCGATTATGGACTTGGAAAACGACGGCAATGGGAGAAGGAGAACGTTTTCACTTGCAAATGGATTTTTCATTTCCGGGAGGCTGCGTTTCCTATAGGAGTCTTCCTGCCAGCACTTTGCTTGCCGCCAGCAGTGATGCAGTGCATGCCAGGGTGTAAAAAGAGAAACATTCAAAAGTCTCTTCCGCAGTCGTGTGCAGTGGATGAACCCGTTGGGATCGTCTTATTTGGAAGTGAACGCTGTGGACCAGGAGAACTCTTCAGTTAGTGAATGAGACGAAGCGGATGGACGCTTGGCTACTGGGGTAGTGACGCGAGTGCGCTGAGTCAGACCAGCCCCTTAACTCAAGGAATTGTGGGGCCGGCCTGAATGGCAGTAGTGGACGGTGGATGGACCGTTTGGTATTAGCAACTCACTTAGTAATTGGCACAGAGGGACTGGACACTTGTGGAACATCGATTTGGATGACTAGTGCTGTGGACACTTTGGGTTTAGAACATCCATCACCTCAAGGAATTGTGGGAAGCCTTAAAAGCAATAGAGAGCCGTGGATGGACCAGTTGGGATCAGCCGTTAACTTGTGGACACTCGTGGAACATTAATTTGGAGGACCAGCACAGTCTGCCATAAACTGTTTAGGTCAGAACATCTGTCACCTCAAGGAACCGTGGGGCAGCCTAGAAAGAAATAGTGTATGATGGATGGACCCTTTGGTATCGCACATCTAGAAGTTGATAATTAGACCACAGTCCATGGAACATTCTGGAACATTGATTTAGATGACCCAGTGCAGTATGCCATGAGTGCTTTGGATCAGAACAGCCCTTACCGCTTTGAATTGAGGCCCAGCCCTGTGATGAACGTTTAAGTGAGATTGCACTGAGCTCAAGTACTTGGAGGATCAGAAGACAACCCAAACGTCCACCATTTCAGTGATGACTCAGCCCATCTACCTGGCACCGCTTCATGGACTGGCCTCTTCCACAGTCATATCCAAGGGATGGATATTAAGAAGGTATTAATTGGGGCACAGTCCATGGAACCTTCTAGAACATTGATTTGGATGACCCATTACAACATGCAGTGAGGGCTTTGGATCAGAACAGCCCTTACCTCTATGAATCAAGGCAGAAGAAGACTCCCACCATTTCAGTGATGATTTGGCCCATCTGCTTGGCACTGCTACGGCTTCGTGGACTCGTCTATGGCGTGGACTGCTATGGTGTTGTGGACCGGTCTCTTCCACAGTCATATCCTAGGGTGGACCCTTTGGGATCAGCAGTTAACTTAGTCGTTGGAGCAGAGTGCACAGACACTTGTGGAACATCAATTTGGAGGACCAGTGCTGTGGACACTTTGGATCAGAACATACATTACCTCAAGGAATTGTGGGGAAGTCTTTAACGCAGTAGAGAGCACTGGATGGACCCTTTTGGGGTCACACATCTGGAAATTACTAATTGGGGCAGAGACCATGGAACCTTCTGGAACATTTATCTGGATGACCCATTACAATATGCTGTGAGTGCTTTGGATCAGAACAGCCTTTACCTCTACGAATTGAGGCCCAAGCCCAGTAATGGCTGACAGATGAAGACTCCACCATTTCAGTGATGATTCAGCCCATCTACTTGGCACTACTATGGATTGGTCTCTTCCACAATCACATCCAGGGGTGGACCCTTTGAGATCAGCAGCTAACTTAGTGCCTGGGCACTTGTGGAACATCATTTTGGAGGACCAGTGCTGTGGACACTTTGGATCAGAACATACATCACCTCATGGAATTGTGGGGAAGTCTTAAAAGAAATAGAGAGCAGTGGATGGACCATTTTGGGGTCACACGTCTAGAAATTAGTAATTGGGGCACAGACCATGGAACCTTCTGGAACATTGATCTGGATGATCCATTACAATATTCTGTGAGTGTTTTGGATCAGAACACCCTGTACCTCTATGAATCGAGGCCCAAGCCCTGTATTGGCTGACGGAAGAAGACTCCAGATGAAGACTCCACCATTTCACTGATGATTCAGCCCATCTACCTGGCACCACTATGGTCTGGTCTCTTCCACAATCACATCCAGGGGTGGACCCTTTGAGATTAACAGCTAACTTTGTGCCTGTACACTTGTGGAAGATCAGTTTGGAGGACCAGTACAGTTTGCCATGGACACTGGATCAGAACATCCATCACCTCAAGGAATTGTGGGGCCAACCTTGATATCACTAGTGGACGGTGGGTGGACCCTTTGGGGTCACACATCTAGAAGACAGTAATTGGGGCACAGTCCATGGAACCTTAGCAGTAGTGGACAGTGAATGGACACTAAGCCACTCAAATTGTGAAGATCAGACTGACCACACGACCAAATGGCTGGCGTTACAATACCATTGAAACAGGAACGCTTTCTCCATATTTACTCCTTTACACTTTGCTGTGACTTGGTGGGCTGGGGTGCAGGCCTCTTCTGCTCTTCTGGACCCTTTGAGGTCATTGGTTTGGATCAGACGAGCCGAGTGGGGCAGTTTGGAAGACCCCTGAGCTCGGTGACCAACCTAGAGCGTGGCCATCTCCCACAGAGGGTCTGCCCAGTTGGAGAGCTTGTGAGATGGACGTCCCTGAGAACACGTCACGTGCAGAAGAGCCAACTGGAAAGGATTCGAGGAAGATGACAGGCTTGGAAGAGGAGCAGATGGCAAACTCTGGAAGACTTGGGTGGGAGGCTGCAAAAAGTGTCAGGAGCCCCAGGAGGGGAACAGGAGAAGAAAAATAAATCAATAAATCAAAGTCAGCCCTGCTCAATTCCCAGAGGAATCAAGAAGGCCCGGAATGGTGGTCTCCCTGCTGCCCACGGGGGGATAATTCTTTTTCTTTTTTTTTGTTCTTTTTCATCCTCCCAGCTCTTTGTGATGAGTTGGACTTCATTTTTTTTTTCTTGCCCCTGTGAGTTGTGTGAGAGGACCTGACATGACAGCTCTTAGTGTCGCAGATGTGAGTCACAGATGTGAGTCAGGCTGGCCTGCCTGCCTGCAGACGACGTGCCAATTCCTTCATTAAGCCGCGTAGCCCCTCGTTAGGAAACACACAGCAGAGCTGGACCGATTTGGACTTTACGGGGGCTTCTTAGGCTGCCTTGGCATCTGTGTGGCTTTGCAGCTTCTTACCCACTGGGTCATTGCGGATTGAGCAGTACAGCAGCATTTCTCCACCTTTAAGTATTTGCGACCCGAGTTTTCATAACAGTTTTAATTGCGCCCCCCTAACGTTTTTTGAAAGGAGCCCACTAATACCAATTTGTTCTTTTTTTAATTAATGATATATCATAGATGCATACTTTATTATGGGTGGCATGGTGGTGCAGTGGGTAGCGCTGCTGCTTTGCAGTTAGGAGACCCGGGTTCTCTTCCCTGCCTTTATCTTTATCGTCATTTATCTAATTATATTTAGTTTTCTAGTATCAGAATGTAGTTTAAGTTCATTTGTTTTGGTTTCAATAGATGTATTTTTCATATTTTCGATTCTTGTTTCCTTTATTTCACATCGTCGCGCCCCCCCTTTTTGTTACTTCTCGCCCCCATAGGACCCACCCCACAGTTTGAGAACCACTGCAGTACAGCATTTAAAACTGTAAAGTGACCGGGATGGGGGGGGGGTCATTATAGAAAGGCGCTATATAAAATCACAGGGGCATGGGTTCAGATTTGTTTCTGGCTAAATCTGCACCCTTAACAGCCACCAGGGCTTACAGCATTGCAAACAAATGAATTTGACAGGTAATGGTCAGTAGAATTGTGTTTGAAAGGCGCTATATAAACGGACAGGAGTCCAGGTTCAGTTTCCTCCCTCTCACGCGTTGTGTGAAACATCACTTTAACGTTGTGTTCACCATTTCAAGGGCGCTATATAAAATTAGAAGCTCCAGGTCCCCCCACCTACCCCAAAACTCTCACTCATGGCATGGAAACAAATGAGCCAAATCTGGAGAGCCTCGCCCTTTGAAAGGCGCTATATAAAACTCAAAGGGCACGGCTTCAGCTCTGACTCAGTCTGTGCCCTTAACGCCGACGGGTGCTGAACATTGCAAACGTGTCAACTGGGTTTGTAAATCTCCTTAGAATATTGAAAGGCGCTATATACAGTCACAGTGCCACAGGTTTAGTCTCGTTCTGTGCCCTTAACAGCCATCTGAGCTCACAGCACCGAAACATCCAAACTTGGACCAGTAAAGCTCTGTAGAGGTAGGATGGTCACCCTTTGAAAGGCGCTATATAAAACTCCAAGGACACGGCTCCAGTATCTGCCTCTGACTAGGTCTGTGCTCTTAACACACTGGACCTGCAATGCTCCTTAGAGTTGTGGCCACCATTTGAAAGGCGCTATAAGAAATCACAGAGTCCCTCATTCACTTCCCAGTTCACATATTTATTGTATGAAAACAAAAGTTAAGCTGGACTTGTAACGTACTTTAGAATTGTGTTTCCCATTTGAAAGGTGTTATATAACATTACAAGGTGTTCAGTATCTTCCCTCGATCTGTGACCTTGACACCCACCAGAGTTTTGAGGTATTCACCATTTAAAAAGGCACTATATAAAATTACAAGGGCACAGATTCAGCGATTCCCACTGTGCCCTTAATGCCCACCGGGGCTCACGGCACTGAAACTTGCAAACGAGTGGATTGGACCTGTGAAGCTCTGTAAGTGTAGGGTGTTTGCCATTGCAAAGGCGCTGTATGAAATCACAAAGTCCCTGGTCCACTGCTTGACTCTCCCTCATTGTAAGAAAAATCATTGACTTTATTAGTAAACCACTCTAGAATTGTGTTCACCTTTGAAAGGCGCTATATCAGATCACGAGGTTCCATGTTCAGTTCCCAGCTCTCTCTCTCTCATTATTTAAAAAATAAAACTACCGCTCAAGCAATTTCGAATCATGTCCACTTCTGAAAGGCACTACATAAAATCGCAAGGCCACAGGGTGATTTCTTGCCTGTCACTCTCTGTGTGACCATAAGAAGGTCCCCTTGCCCGCCATGCCTCACACGGCTGGTGTGACATGCAGGTTAGGTGCATTGGCGATCCTAAATTGTCCCTAGTGTGTGCTTGGTGTGTGGGTGTGTGTCCGCCCTGCGGTGGGCTGGCGCCCCTACCTGGGGTTTGTTTCCTGCCTTGCGCCCTGTGCTGGCTGGGATTGGCTCCAGCAGACCCCCGTGACCCTGTAGTTAGGATATAGCGGGTTGGATAAAGGATGGAGTGTGGACTCTAAGGAGATGATCATTTTGAGATTTTTTACAGGTGATGTAAAATTCTTTTAATATCTGTGCCTTTCTAGCAGTAGCAGGTGAAGTGACTTGCTGAGGACCACTAGCCGGTGCCAAAAGTGTACATATGTGTTTGTATATAGCGCCTTTCCTTAGGAATTAATTATGCTCTCTGGTGCTTCACTGGTGTTGTGAAATTCTTTATATGTTTCTCCCTTTTTAGCAGCAGTAGGTGAAGTGACTTGCTGGTAGTTAACGCTAAAGGCTTACCTATGTGTTTGTACAGTATATAGCGCCTTTTCATAGCGTACATCCCGCTATGGTATTTTTCGATCGTACTGGACTTTTCTTTTGTGTTTGTATATTTAGAATGCTGGTCATTGATATGATTTACTCATTGTCCCACCACTAGCCAGTGCCGAGGGTTTACTTGTGTGTTTGTATATAGCGCCTTTACCTAGGAATGTATTATTCTCTCTGGTGCTTCACAGTTGCTGGAAAATTCTTTTTATGTTTCTCCCTTTTCATCAGTAGCAGGTGAAGTGACTTGCTACTAGTTAAGGGGTACCGATGTGTTTTATATAGCGCCTTTCCATATTGCACCGCCTGTCATGGTATTTTTTATAAGTTTCCTCATTCTTTTCCCTGTACTTCTGTATTTAGAGTGCTGGCCGAAGAAAAGATTTGCTCAGGGTCTCACCACTAGCCAGCATTGAAGGTTTACTTGTGTGTGTGTATATAGCGCCTTTCCTTATGAATGTATTATTCTCTCTGGTGCTTCACAGGTGTTGTAAAATTCTTTTTATGTTTCTCCCTTTTCAGCAGCAGCAGTAGGTGAGGTGACTTGCTGGTAGTTAATGCTAAAGGTTTACCGATGTGTTTTATATAGCGCCTTTCCGTAGTGCACATCCTGCCTTGGTATTTTTTGATCATACTAGATGTGTTTCTAATGCTCTAATGATTTACTCAGGGTCACATGTGCCTTTGTATATAGTGCCTTTCCTTAGGGGCGTTTTATTAATTAAGTTGCTGTGCATCCATTTTCCAACCCGCTGAATCTGAACACAGGGGTCTGCTGGAGCCAATCCCAGTCAACACAGGGCACAAGGCAGGACACACACAAACACCAAGCACACACTAGGGTCAAATTAGAATCGCCAATCCACCTAACCTGCATGTCTTTGGACTGTGGGAGGAAACCCACGCAGACACGAGGAGAACATGCAAATTCCACGCAGGGAGGACCCGGGAAGCGAAGTCTCCTAACTGCAAGGCAGCAGCACTACCACTGCGCCACCGTGCTGCCCAGTTGCTGTGCAAGTTTTGCAAAATTGTTTCCTTATGTCTGCAGTGTGGAAGGATCACCCAGGGGGGCAGTAGCCTAGATTTACCTTTGTGGTTGCATATAGCGCCTTTGATACCAATTACCATCCTAAGGAGACTTATGAATGGCACTCCAAATTTCTGTGATGTGACCCCTCAGAGGTGAGGGTGACCTGGAGATTTTGCTATAGCGCCTTTTAACATTTAATCCTTTCCCGCAGTGTTTTTCACATAGTTCATTAAATGTGATGGCTGACACCACTTAGAGTACATGCAGGGTATTGGTGGGGTGAATGGCGGGTGCCAGCTTGCACCCTTGCATCTTCTTTTTGGGGGCCATTGGGTGCCACACTGCCACTCTGTCCTTTTTGTCTGAAAGGGGAGACAATGGCTGCAAGTGTTACGTTTAATAAAATGTTTGGACAGCAGGGTGGTGCAGTGCTTAGCACACATCTCCCAGCGCTCCCATATCCCTTTATTTGCTGAGTTTGCTTGTTCTCCCCGTGTTTGTGTAGCCTTTATTTGTTTTTTTTTTTTATTCTCTTTGTGTCTGCAGCGAATTGGTGAAGTGTAAGTGAGGCGGACTCGTGAGCCACCTTGAAGTGGCTTGAAGTGCCCAGTAACTGCCAGGACAAACTTTAGTAATGGTTGCTCTGATCTGTTGGCATGGATAACAGATGGAACAAGAAACAAACATTAAAGGATAAACAGGGCAACGATAAATCAAATACACAATAGCGTGTGTTTACCCTGGGATGGACTGGCACTCCCTGGGTATTTTCCCTGCCTTGTGCCCGATGCTTGCTGGGGTTGGCTCCAGCCGCCCCATGACCCCAGATGGATATACAGTACAGTATAACAATGGATAGCCTTGATAAATGGGCAGCACTGGCTGGGGCTGTTTCCGGGTGCCAAGTATAGTCTTACTGCCCTGGTCCATGCCAGTATATTTAGAATCGCTAACTGAGAAGCCGGTCGAGTGTCGGTGAGTAATTGACTGGCCCAGTTGTCGTCAGGAGCAAGTGACAGTCAAACATGGGTTTTTGGGGTCGGCACACGGGTCTGTCGCCATCCTTTTCCATGGACGTGGGGCTCCGGTGGAAAGCGGCACGAGTCTTCTTCCTTTTCTAACGCCACCGCCGCTGACTGAAGTGTCCAGGGTTCAGACCACACGCCGTTCTCCGTGGTGGCTCCGTTTTTGGGGTAACTGGCAACATACGAGTGTCGCTCAGGTCGGACACTTTTACGTGCCCACCCTCATAGGACGCAATCTTTCCATCTGTTTCAGGCAATTCCCATCAGACAATGCCCGGTCAATTAACGGTCGTCCATTAGAGCAAAGCGCTTAGCGCAGCATGCCCACCATTACTCGTACTGCTTCTGCTGCAGATTCTCTCCCACGCGCGCGCTGATTGGTCGCGTTTCGCGGCTGCGCGTGACGTCAATGTTTAGCAGCTGGGCAGCTCGACAACTTTGGCGGCTTTGGTGTTTTTTAGGGCGCGTGAAGTTGTGAAGGACGATCACGTGATTCGTCTGAGAGTCTGTGCGGATCGGGCGCGGAGTGACTCACTGAGGCGGCGGGCTGACTGCGCTCTTTGGAGAGATCGGAAGAGGCGGCAGGGGTGTTGTGTGTGTGTGTGTGGTTATTATTAACAGGCTGCCATCTGTTCACCGGCTTCTCTCGTCACTTCATCCCTGGCGTCACCGAGTCACTGCAAGGCGGGGAGACCTGCCGGCCGTGTCATCGATACATGGCGAGGCTGACACCCCAGTCTGTTAGCGCTTTCAATGTCATGGACCCCGCGGTTAGAACTTTCAGAGAAATCGATACTCAGGCACTTTGGGCAGTCATCATCAACAGCCGAACATGTGGCCGAAACACTCAGAGATTATGTGTGTAGATTTGATTTCATAAATCGTCTCACGTGTCTGCTGCACAGACTATAAGAAGAGCAATATGGGGTGGCACGGTGCCGCAGTGCTGAGCGCTGCCTTCTCACAGGACCCGCGTCCAAACGCACTCCAAGTTGTCTGTGTGGGTTTCCCTTCGGCCATTGCGGTTTTTTTCCACATTCCCAAAGAATTGCAGGCAGGGCTGGTAACAGGGGCGACGTTTTCATCTACTTTACCTGCGACTTGAAATAGCCGTTCATTGTTAGAGGACACAGTGGAGACAAATGACGCAGCGTTCCATTTAAAGTGGGGAGTTCGCAGTCGGAATTTTCAACTGGAACGCCCCTTAAGTCGGATTTCCAACTCGGACTGGCCTATCAAGTCCAATTTTGTCCAACTTCTGATGATGACGTCAATCAAAAATGGCGGCATACACCGCGAATGTTAGTAGACGCTATAATATTCAGCTGCACTTCTGTCTATCTACGTCTCATTAAATTAGCCATACATACAGTACTGTCCAACTTTTAACCGTGGCCATGTTGCTTCATTGTCTGGATATATAAAATGCAGTGTAATGCATTGTTATCATCTGCTGTTTATTCCAAAGAAGCCAGCACCGCAAATATTTTCCTGGATGCATCCATATTGGTTTTCCAACTGTTTCACTGTAACGTGATCAACTCCAGGTATGACATCATTCCCAGCTCTGACTTCCAAGATAAATGGAATAATTACCAATTCTCGCAGTTTTTGTCGGCTTCTTGACTCTCATCGTGATGCATTACAAATTTTACACAACTTCTTAATCAAGATGTCTCTCGGTAGGGGATGCTGTCAGAGTGCCTTTCAGCCCTGGAGTGGCATGATACAGACCACCACCCCAAATACTGGTGGAGGGGAGGGCATTATTATTAGGTTGCCTTGGTAACTGCCGACAAAAAAGAGACACCTACAACTCCTAAAATCCTTTCAATGCCCGCTTGTAGATGCTGGAGCCACACATTGGCATGGCGAAGGGTGTTGTCTTGTAGAGTACAGGTATAGGGCATATAGAAAAGAGTCCCCCCTCCTTCGATTATTCCCATTTTTTTTTTTGCTTTACAGCCTTAAATGAAAACACACGCAAAGGATATTTCTTCCCAGCTTTACTTACTCAATGCCATCTCTAACATCCAAGTGAAAGACATCAGAAGAATATTAAAAAATCAAAAACAAGACCTACTGAGATTAATTAAAGATCACCCCCCCCCATGTCAATGTCACTTTGTTGACCCCTCTTTTGCTTTAATGACAGTCTTGAGTCTGTTGATTCTTCTCAATCAGCTTTGCACACCCAGATTGAGCCCACTCGATATTTGCCCCCCACTCTCCTTTACAGTTTAACTGTTCAAGTTCGGTCACATTGGCTGGTGAGTGTTGGTGGTCTGCTATCTTCAGATCTCTCCACAGATTTTCACTGTGATTTAGGTCTGGGCTCTGACTGGACACACTAGGACATTCACTTTTTTCTCCTTCAGCCACTGTGTGCTTTGGGTCATTGTCATGTTGAAAGGTGAACATTCTGCAATTCTTCACTTTTCTGGCAGAGGGTAGCAGGTTTTCCTCTAGAATTTTGCCCCATCCATTTTGTTCTTCTACCCTAACGAGAGCCTCAGGCCCCCCACAACAGGATGCTGCCCCCTCCATACTTTACTTTAGGTATGGTGTGTTGTGGATGGTGAGTTGCATTGGTGGACCATCTGGTATTGAGGCCAAATAGTTTGATTGACCATAAGACCTTTTTCCACTTGGCATCAAAATCTTCAAGGTGCATTCTGGGAAAGCTCAAACGAGCCTTAATGTGGCCGTTCTTGAGAAGTGCGACCCTCCCGAACAAGTCACAATGGTGGAGCACTTGTCAAATTACTGTCACCTGCACACCATTAATGACCACTCTGTGCCATCAAATCCTGTAACTCCTTCAAAGTGGCCATTGGCCTCTCGGTAGCCTGTCTTACCAGTTTCCTCCTTGCTCTTCCATCCAGTTTGGAGGGATGGCTGGATCCAAAGACATTATCTGTACAAATGTCTTAAGTGTTGTAATTCCAGATGTTTTCCAAACATTAAATACTGTGTAGGTCTGAGAGAGTAGAAAAAAGGTGATCATCATGTAGAGGTGCAACAGATAAAAGCCTCTCTGTCTTAAAGTGCCTCCTACTCTGGTTTGATATTCTGAGTGATTGATGGACAACTGGATTATCAGACAGACAGACAGACAGATAGATCGATGTGAAAGGCACTATATAACTGATAGATAGATAGATAGATAGATAGATAGATAGTGCAGTAGCCAGGATTAGATAGGTAGATAGATAGTTTTTTATTTTTATTTTTTTTATTTACCTTTATTTAACCAGGCAAAACAGATTAAGAACATGTTTCTTATTTACAACTGTGGCCTGGAAAGGGGGGGGGGGGGGGGGG
>JANRMT010062857.1:44411485-44430220 GCA_026402145.1 Polypterus bichir lapradei | reverse complement strand
AAAAAAAAAAAAAAAACATATTAAGAAAGATACACATATACAATATAAATAAAATTACAATTAGTTAGATACTTTATTAATCCCAAGGGTAAATTCCCATACTCCAGCAGCAGCATACTGATAAAGAACAATATTAAATTAAAGAGTGATAACAATGCAGGTATAACAGACAATAACTTTGTATAATGTTAACGTTTACCCCCCCGGGTGGAATTGAAGAGTCGCATAGTGTGGGGTCTCCTCAGTCTGTCAGTGGAGCAGGACGGTGACAGCAGTCTGTCGCTGAAGCTGCTCCTCTGTCTGGAGATGATCCTGTTCAGTGGATGCAGTGGATTCTCCATGATTGACAGGAGCCTGCTCAGCGCCCGTCGCTCTGCCACGGATGTCAAACTGCCCAGCTCCGTGCCTACAATAGAGCCTGCCTTCCTCACCAGTTTGTCCAGGCGTAAGGCGTCCTTTTTCTTTACGCTGCCTCCCCAGCACACCACCGCGTAGAAGAGGGCACTCACCACAAACGTCTCATAGAACATCTGCAGCATCTTATTGCAGATGTTGAAGGATGCCAGCCTTCTAAGTAAGTATAGTCGGCTCTGTCCTCTCTTACACAGAGCATCAGTATTGGCAGTCCAGTCCAATTTATCATCCAGCTGCACTCCCAGGCATTTATAGGTCTGCACCCTCTGCACAGTCACCTATGATGATCACGGGGTCCATGAGGGGCCTGGTCCTCCTAAAATCCACCACCAGCTCCTTGGTTTTGCTGGTGTTCAGGTGTAAGTGGTTTGAGTCACACCATTTAACAAAGTCCTTGATTAGGTTCATATACTCTTCCTGCCCACTCCTGATGCAGCCCACCATAGCAGTGTCGTCAGCGAACTTTTACACGTGGCAGGACTCCGAGTTGTATTGGAAGTCTGATATATGTTGGCTGAACAGGAACGGAGAAAGTCCAGTCCCCTGCGGCGCTCCTGTGTATATATACTGTGTGTCAGTATATTGCTGGTAATTTGTATTTACTGGGACACAACAACAACATTTATTTCTATAGCACATTTTCATACAAATAATGCAGCTCAAAGTGCTTTACATGATGAAGAAAGAGGAAAAAAAGACAAAGTAAGAATTAGAATCAGAGAACACTAATTAACATACAATAAAAGTAAGGTCTGATGGCCAGGGAGGACAGAAAAAAACAAAAAAAACTCGAGACGGCGGGAGAAAAAATAAAATCTGCAGGACTTTTGAGGCCACGAGACCACCCAGCCAACTCTGGGCATTCTACCTAACATCAATGACCTCAGTCAGCCCTCATTGTATTCAGGGTTCTCATGGAAGGACTTGATGATGATGGTCACGTGGACTTCTGGCCTTTAATCCATCAATGTAGGAACATCACGGTGCTCTGACTGAAAACCGGACAAATAGCAGAAGACAGAGTATAGGGGATATAAAGAAGTACAGATTTTATTATAGACTAGCTGAAATACCCAGCATTGCCCGGGAGGAAAATAAAGTGTTCTTTTTAATTGTTTGAGAAAAACACAACTTTAAAAATAAAAATAAATTAACAAACAATAAAGACTCACTAATATCCTTGTCTTACAGTCTTGTTTGTATGTTATCATCCAGTTGATGCTTGGAACCGGCCAACTCTATTTAATTTGAAAAGCAACAGGTGCCCGCAGTGCTGCTCAAACATAAAGAATGCTGGCAGTCGCCTGGTATATACTAACTGTGTAAGCCCATGCTGTTAAAAGCGCGGGATCCTAGAAAGTATTGAAATGGTCAGAACTACTCTGGGCATCTCTCTGCTATGAGGATTTGTGTTGCCGAAGTGCTCGTATCGTCTGTGCATTAGCAGCTAAGCGACTTTCTTTCTTAGGAGGTTTCCTATTGCCAGTGTGCTGGCATCGCTTGCATATCTTCAGAGCTGGACCCCTTTCCTCGACTCTACGTCTCACGGGTGGGCCGGATAGACCCACACAGTCGCACGCGTGGAACTCGATTTAAATTCAAAAGCAACAGGCCCCCGTGGTGGCTCTCAAACATAAAGAATGCTGGCAGTCACCTCCAGTTTGCCCCTCTGGTGGTCGTTCCGAGTGTCAACTGAATGATAACATGCATACAAGACCGTAAGATCAAGAGAAGAGGGTGGGTTAGGGTTGATTTTGCCCTACAGTATTTTTAGTCGGCCATTCAGAAACATGTGTATCAAGTTTCATGACAATCGCTCCAGCCGTTCGGATGTGATGCTGGAACATACATACACACACATTGACTTTTATATATATAGATATATATACAGTGCATCCGGAAAGTATTCACAGCGCATCACTTTTTCCAAATTTTGTTATGTTACAGCCTTATTCCAAAATAGATTAAACTCATTTTTTTCCTCAGAATTCTACACACAACACCCCATAATGACAACGTGAAAAAAGTTTACTTGAGGTTTTTGCAAATTTATTAAAAATAAAACAATTGAGAAAGCACATGTACATAAGCATTCACAGCCTTTGCCATGAAGCTCAAAATTGAGCTCAGGTGCATCCTGTTTCCCCTGATCATCCTTGAGATGTTTCTGCAGCTTAATTGGAGTCCACCTGTGGTAAATTCAGATGATTGGACATGATTTGGAAAGGCACACACCTGTCTATAGAAGGTCCCACAGTTGACAGTTCATGTCAGAGCACAAACCAAGTATGAAGTCAAAGGAATTTTCTGTAGACCTCCGAGACAGGATTGTCTCGAGGCACAAATCTGGGGAAGGTTACAGAAAAATGTCTGCTGCTTTGAAGGTCCCTATGAGCACAGTGGCCTCCATCATCCGTAAGTGGAAGAAGTTCAAAACCACCAGGACTCTTCCTAGAGCTGGCTGGCCATCTAAACTGAGTGATCTGGGGAGAATGGCCTTAGTCAGGGAGGTGACCAAGAACCCGATGGTCACTCTGTCAGAGCTCCAGAGGTCCTCTGTGGAGAGAGGAGAACCTTCCAGAAGGACAACCATCTCTGCAGCAATCCACCAATCAGGCCTGTATGGTAAAGTGGCCAGACGGAAGCCACTCCTTAGTAAAAGGCACATGGCAGCCCACCTGGAGTTTACCAAAAGCCACCTGAAGGACTCTCAGACCATGAGAAACAAAATTCTCTGGTGTGATGAGACAAAGATTGAACTCTTTGGTGTGAATGCCAGGCGTCACGTTTGGAGGAAACCAGGCACCACTCATCACCATGCCAATACCATCCCTACAATGAAGCATGGTGGTGGCAGCATCATGCTGTGGGGATGTTATTCAGCGGCAGGAACTGGGAGACTAGTCAGGATAAAGGGAAAGATGACTGCAGCAATGTACAGAGACATCCTGGATGAAAACCTGCACCAGAGCGCTCTTGACCTCAGACTGGGACGACGGTTCATCTTTCAGCAGGACAACGACCCTAAGCACACAGCCAAGATATCAAAGGAGTGGCGTCAGGACAACTCTGTGAATGTCCTTGAGTGGCCCAGCCAGAGCCCAGACTTGAATCCGATTGAACATCCCTGGAGAGATCTTAAAATGGCTGTGCACCGACGCTTCCCATCCAACCTGATGGAGCTTGAGAGGTGCTGCAAAGATGAATGGGCGAAACTGGCCAAGGATAGGTGTGCCAAGCTTGTGGCATCATATTCAAAAAGACTTGAGGCTGTAATTGCTGTCAATTATATATATATATATATATATATATTTTTTTTTTTTTTTTTGTATTGGCACATTGATTTTTGGGTGGGGAGGCAGATGAAAGGGATTGTTATTGTTCTTTTCTCCTCTTGTCTTTTCTTTCATATATTTCTCAATGTTTATGAATATTGACCACTAGCTATATTTTTCTCTCTCGTACTATAAATGCTCAGTCATCAGGTCTGAAGTGAACTTTTAAAAAAGGCCTGTACGGTGGTGTACTGCAGGGTGTGATATTGGCCGTTTTTATCATCTGCTTTAAAGTAGGACAGGTTAGCGGTAACTATCAACCCGTTTCGACGTGGTGGGCAGATTTGTTACAACGTCGTTGGAATCAGGCAGCATTTCCTGTGTCTGGTCTGCAGGAAGGTTTATTACATCCTGCAACCCACCGGCCTGGTGTGGAATTACCTTCTTCTGGTCCTTCTATCTGCCTCCCATGCGCAGGTGTATGACTGTATATTACATTAAACAAACATTGAGATTTAAAGCTAAGTGTCTGCCTTCAATAAATCTGGTTTGATATTGTGGTGTTACACCAGGGAGCACCTTCTCAATCCTCCTAGCTAGAACTTTGGAAAGTATCTTAACATCGTTATTCAGAAGTGAGATTGGTCTGTATGATGCACATTGTAGTAACTCTTTATTTTTCCTAGGAAAAACGGTAATTAATGCTTGGCGAAAAGTTTGAAATAGAATTTTTGTTGTCTTTAGCTTCAATAAACTTTGCTAACAGTAGTGGAACTAACTCATTTGAAATTGTTTTATGAAATTCCACTGGGTGGCCGCCATGGCCTGCTGTTTTCCCACATTGGAGTGAGTTTATAGCAATCTAGTAATTCTGAGAGTGTCTGAGGTTTGTCCAGCTTATCCAGTTCCTCTACACTAAGAGTATCTAACTGTGGTATTAGTGATACGCCATTAGGTTGTGTCTTACAGTGGTGTGAAAAACTATTTGCCCCCTTCCTGATTTCTTATTCTTTTGCATGTTTGTCACACAAAATGTTTCTGATCATCAAACACATTTAGCCATTAGTCAAATATAACACAAGTAAACACAAAATGCAGTTTTTAAATTATGTTTTTTATTATTTAGGGAGAAAAAAAAATCCAAACCTACATGGCCCTGTGTGAAAAAGTAATTGCCCCCTGAACCTAATAACTGGTTGGGCCACCCTTAGCAGCAATAACTGCAATCAAGCGTTTGCGATAACTTGCAATGAGTCTTTTACAGCGCTCTGGAGGAATTTTGGCCCACTCATCTTTGCAGAATTGTTGTAATTCAGCTTTATTTGAGGGTTTTCTAGCATGAACCGCCTTTTTAAGGTCATGCCATAGCATCTCAATTGGATTCAGGTCAGGACTTTGACTAGGCCACTCCAAAGTCTTCATTTTGTTTTTCTTCAGCCATTCAGAGGTGGATTTGCTGGTGTGTTTTGGGTCATTGTCCTGTTGCAGCACCCAAGATCGCTTCAGCTTGAGTTGACGAACAGATGGCCGGACATTCTCCTTCAGGATTTTTTGGTCGATAGTAGAATTCATGGTCCCATCTATCACAGCAAGCCTTCCAGGTCCTGAAGCAGCAAAACAACCCCAGACCATCACACTACCACCACCATATTTTACTGTTGGTATGATGTTCTTTTTCTGAAATGCTGTGTTCCTTTTACGCCAGATGTAACGGGACATTTGCCTTCCAAAAAGTTCAACTTTTGTCTCATCAGTCCACAAGGTATTTTCCCAAAAGTCTTGGCAATCATTGAGATATTTCTTAGCAAAATTAAGACGAGCCCTAATGTTCTTTTTGCTTAACAGTGGTTTGCGTCTTGGAAATCTGCCATGCAGGCCGTTTTTGCCCAGTCTCTTTCTTATGGTGGAGTCGTAAACACTGACCTTAATTGGGGCAAGTGAGGCCTGCAGTTCTTTAGACGTTGTCCTGGGGTCTTTTGTGACCTCTCGGATGAGTCGTCTCTGCGCTCTTGGGGTAATTTTGGTCGGCCGGCCACTCCTGGGAAGGTTCACCACTGTTCCATGTTTTTGCCATTTGTGGATAATGGCTCTCACTGTGGTTCGCTGGAGTCCCAAAGCTTTAGAAATGGCTTTATAACCTTTACCAGACTGATAGATCTCAATTACTTCTGTTCTCATTTGTTCCTGAATTTCTTTGGATCTTGGCATGATGTCTAGCTTTTGAGGTGCTTTTGGTCTACTTCTCTGTGTCAGGCAGCTCCTATTTAAGTGATTTCTTGATTGAAACAGGTGTGGCAGTAATCAGGCCTGGGGGTGGCTACGGAAATTGAACTCAGGTGTGATACACCACAGTTAGGTTATTTTTTAACAAGGGGGCAATTACTTTTTCACACAGGGCCATGTAGGTTTGGATTTTTTTCTCCCTAAATAATAAAAACCATAATTTAAACACTGCATTTTGTGTTTACTTGTGTTATATTTGACTAATGGTTACATGTGTTTGATGATCAGAAACATTTTGTGTGACAAACATGCAAAAGAATAAGAAATTAGGAAGGGGGCAAATAGTTTTTCACACCACTGTATCTTCTTTAACCCGGGTAGAATTCAAGAACTTCTAGTACTCTCGAAACATGTGCGTTGTATTTTTATGGTCTGTGTTGGTAATTTCTGTTATTACATTTTGAACCTCCTGCTTGTGGATTTGTTGAGCGAAAATCTTATTGGCCTTCTGTCCGTTTTCATAGTAATAACCTCGTGATTCAAAGATTGAGCTGTTCCATTACTTTAGTTGTCCAGAGGTAAAGTTCAGATTGCAGAGCCTGTCTCTGCCTATAAAGTGCCTCATTTGGAGACCTGGCGTATTCTTCACCTATTCTGGTAATCTCATTGATTAACTCTGATGCCTTCTTGGTTTCCATGTTATTTTATATGGAAAAAGATCTGAAATAATCTGTCCTCTTAAAAACACCTTCAGAGTTTTCCTGCCGAAACCACTGAGGATGCATTTGTCTCTAAAAAAAATCATCAGTTTGTTTGCAGGTGAAGTCTGTAAAGTTCTCATCTGCTTAGGACAGAGGGTTAAGACGTGAATTTGAAAATGGATAGAAGCGGACGCGATACAATGCGTCACAATGGCTTATGGGTAGTGTGAATATGTGCGGCTCAGTGCCCTGCTGTTAGTCTTGTTGAAGTCGAAGTCAAAGACACATGGATGCTCCCACACGGGGATTGCACCATCGTTGGAACAACGTGCCATAGTGGTATTTATTTGGGCAGAGGAAGTGAAACCTGGTGATGTTCATTCTTATCGATGTACTAAATGAGTGCACTCATTTATTTATGACAATTTGCAAAGGGGGTCCATGGTAGCACAACTGGTCCAGAAATGTTATCAACCATCGATGTCCACTTCGACCCCAGACGCTCTGATCAGGCTTTTTTTTTTTTTTTTTTGGGGTGACTACCAGCCTCATTTGGTATGGGGTGTGCCCATACATTAATCATTTTTTAATAAGGAAATAAATATACAGTATGTATGTACCCTTTATCATAAGCATGACAAAGGAGCCACAAAAAAAAAAACAACAACAGCATGTATTTCTAGAGCACGTTTTCATACCAATACAAATAACGTAGCTCAAAGTGCTTTACAAGATGAAGAAAGAAAAACGAAAAAAAATAAAAATTAGACAATACTAATTAACAAAGAATAAAGTAACATCCAATGGCCAGGGAGGACAGAACAAACAAACAAAAAAAAAAACTACAGTGGGCTGGAGAAATAAAACAAAATCTGCAGGGGTTCCACGGCCATGAGACCACCCGGCCCCCACTAGGTATTCTACCTAACATAAATGACCTCAATCAGTCCTTAGAAAAAATTAGACGATGATTGTCATGTGGACCTCTGGCCTTCAATCCATCAATGTAGGGACTGCACGGTGCCCTGATTGGGTGGTGGCACAGATTGGCATCACAGAAAATCGGAAAGAGAACAGCAGAGAAAGTAGGGGTGAGTACGGATTTCAGAGCCAGGAGAAAAATGATAATTCAATGCATATACAGAATGTCGGGGTTACACTAAAATGAAGCTATGAGAAAGCCATGTTACAATAATGCGTTTTTAGCAGTTTGTTACAGTGCTCCACCGTATTAGTCTGGCGCATTTCTATCGGTCAGCTATTCAAGATTTGAGGTGGATAACAGCAGAAAGCCGCCTCACCACTTCTTTTAAGTTTAGCTCTTGGAATTTTAAGCAGACACTCATTTGAAGATCTAAGGTTACGATTTGGAGTATAAGGTGTAAGACATTCTGAGATGTACGATGGAGCAGATTATTGAAGGCTTTGTAAACCATAAGCCGTATTTTAAAGTTAATTCTAAATGGCGAGGGTAACCAGTGTAGTGACGCTAAGACTGGTGTGATTCTAGCAGCTCCATTCTGCACTCGTTGTAATCGATTGGTGTCTTTTTTTGATGGTCCTGAGAGGAGTGCGTTACAGTAATCTGGCCGACTGAAAACAAAAGCGTGAACTCATTTCTCAGCATCTTTCAATGATATAAGAGGTCTAACTTTTGCTATATTTCTTAAGTGAAAAAATGTTTTCCTAGTGATCTGATTAATATGTGATTTAAAATTCAGGTCAGAGTCAATAGTTACCCCTAAATTCTTTACCTCTGTCTTGACATTTAAGCCTAATGCATCAAGTTTATTTCTAATACCCTCATTATATCCATATATGCTAATCACTAAGATTTCTGTTTTCTCCTTATTTAGTTTGAGAAAATTCATACTCATCCACTCTGAAACACAAGTAAGACATTGAGGTCAATGAATGAAGAGAGTCGGGGTCATCAGGCGCTATTGATAAATACAGTTGTGTGTCGTCAGTAGAGCTGTGGTAGCTCACGTTATGCCACCCATACATTATTCCTGGCTTCAAATGGATAATTAAGGTAGCGATTTGTACAGATTGGCGTCCACAACTGAACTGATTTGCTGGCACAAAGACAGCGGCTTTAACTCTTTCAGGGCTGATGTTGACTTTTGTCAAAAGGAGGAGCTGATGATGGTAATCAACTGCAAATTGTGGCAAAACCAACTGTTATGTTTTAGTTGGACTCTTGTTGCTAGAAGGAAAGTTAGCTTCATTGCTTTGACCGAGATTTCCTACGCTCATACGAGTAGCAAGGCGCAAACAATGGCAAAAATGGCACTGACATCTGGCAAGGGATCAAAGTGGATGTGTAAAGCAAAATACTCAGTGGACGACGTTTTGCCTATTATCTCTGAACTAGACTATGACTTGTCGAACTCCTATTTTGATACAAGTGATTGAAAACGAATGTGAGGTTCCCGGCTAATTGTGGTGCTGACAATGTTTGCCAGAGAGGACTGCCACTTAACAATGATAAGAGGTACACACCGGATTGCAATGCACTGCGACCATGATCACTGCTGCTGCCCCAGCCACACGAAGACAACGTGGCAGCAAGCCTGCTGCACACTCTTGGCAAACTGGCAGTCACAGCATGCAGCAACAGATGTTTTATGTTGATTTATTTGTGAAACCATTGCTTCTCAGAAACTATGTTTTTTGGAAAAAATATTTAGTCCTCAAAGAGTTAAGGGAGAGCAGAGGTAGTGACGTCATTATTGGGGCCAGAATCGGAAGTGGTGTTATCAGTACCACACACACACACACGTCATTGGACCCAGGCAGAATTTCCCCGTAACTGCAGAGAAGTGAGAGAAAGAGTTAGTGCCCTCCATCACCACCCCCTGGTCTGGCATGGCATTACCCTCATTTGGGCCCTTTAGCTGCCTCCCATGCACACGTGTGTGACACCTTCTACACTCTTAAAAAATCAAGGTGCCAGATTGGTTCTTCAGAGCAAATGCAATAAGGGAACCATTTCTGGCTCCCAAAAGACTCGTCCACATGAAGGTTCCTGTTGCTGCATTTACTGAAAATTACCAAAGTTCTGCAACTTTAGAGATTCTGGCAACCATGTGACATAAAACGGTTCACACAAAAATAGAGAAAAAAATTGATATAGAAAAGAATAGTTCTGTTAAAAGCTTATATAGGATGTTTCATTCTTTAAGTTTGCTCATACAGTTTCTAAACGGTTAGAAAATGCAGGCCTTCCCATTCACAAACTGCAAGTGGGTCTGTCAGTCCATGCTGGCAATGTTCCTATTCCAAAACACACACTGACTTACATAACACACTGAATTACAGATATAGTTAAGAAAGTGCATATTAACTTACAGGGAGTAAGGCTGTATACCATAATCTATAACTATGAATGAAAATGACATTCTGCAGGGGCATCTCAATAAATTAGAATATCATTGAAAAGTTCATTTATTTCAGTAATGCACTTCAAAACGTGAAACTCCGATATTCTATAGATTCATTACACACAGACTGATATTTTTCAAGTGTTTATTTCTTTTCATTTTGCTGATTATGACCTACAGGTAATGAAAAGCCAAAATTCAGTTATCTCAGAAAATTAGAATATTACATAAGACCAATAAAAGAAAATGATTTTTAATACAGAAATGTTGGCCTACTGAAAAGTCTGTCCATGTAGGCACTCAATACTCAGTCGGGGCTGCTTTTGCATGTGGTGTGGCATGGAGGCGATCAGCCTGTGGCACTGCTGAGGTGTTATGGACGCCCAGGATGCTTTGATCGCGGCCTTCAGCTCGTCTGCATTGTTGGCTCTGCTGTCTCTCATCTTCCTCTTGACAGATTTTCTATGGGGTTTAGGTCAGGGGAATCCCCCTGTATACTTGACAGAAAAGAAAAAAGGCTTGCAATGCCACAGAGTGATCTTGTAGGACGGAGTCTGGCAAGTGTTTGACTGACTAATGATGGGAAAATGGCGGCTTTATACTGGCAAAAGGGGCATGTCTGTGTGGCTGGAAGCGGAAATGATGAGAGCCTTGGGATTGGATGGGAGTTCTCTGGGGGCGGGACCAGAAGTGCACTCTGTGGAGGGACCAGAAGGGTCATTAGGTGGGTTTTGCTTCTGGGGATCTGCTGTCCACCCCTGGTCCGGCATCACCACGCACTTAGTCGAGCCCAAGAAGAGAGATGTGTCAGAAATGAGAATGTGGGGATGGATGTGTGAAGTTACAAAAAATGGACACAATAAGAGATGAGACAATCAGATTTAAAACAAAGTGGGAAAGACATCTAAGAAAGTACAGGAAAGCAAGTTGAAGTGGTATGAACCTGTGATGAGGAAAGACAATGAAGATGTAGGCAAAAGAGTGATGGGATTGGAAGTCAGGGGAAGAGAAAAGTAGGAAGTCCAAAGCAGAGGTGGATGGATAAAGTCAAAGATGATCTGAAGGAGAAGGGTCTGATAGGAAGAAGAAGAGGGAATATATGAGGTTTAGTGATAATCAAAATTCAGAGGTTAGGCTGCAGGGTGAGCCAATAATATGAGTGGAGAAGTTTAAGTGTTTAGGATCAGCGGGAGCCCAAGATGGAGAATTAGGTGTGGGGATATCCCATAGAGGGCAATGTGGATGGGACAATTAAAAGAAGGTATCAGGAGTATCGAGTGATTGAACAATTAAGGTGAAGGTTTTTAAGAGCAGCAATGGAGTTGAGGCGTGGACAGTAAAGGGGGCTGTTAGAATGACAAGAACAAAGAAAAAGATTTGGGGAATCCCCTCCATATACTTGACAGAAAAGAGAAAAGACCTGCAATGCCACAGAGTAGTCTTGTAGGATGGAGTCTGGCAAGTGTTTGACTGACTAATGATGGGAAAATGGCGGCTTTATACTGGCAAAAGGGGCATGTCTGTGTGGCTGGAAGCGGAAATGATGAGAGCCTTGGGATTGGATGGGAGTTCTCTGGGGGCGGGACCAGAAGTGCACTCTGTGGAAGGACCGGAAGTGTCTTTAGGTGGGTTTTGCTTCTGGGCATCTACAGAAGAAGGAAGAGAGGAATTGGTACACCCTGTCCACCCCTGGTCCTGCATCACCACACGCTTAGTCGAGCCCAAGAAGTGAGATGCGTCAGAAATGAGAATGTGTGGAGTTACAAAAAATGGACACAATAAGAAATGAGACCATCAGATTTCAAACAAAAGTGGGAAAGACATCTAAGAAAGTACAGGAAAGCAGGTTGAAGTGGTATGAACCTGTGATGAGGAAAGACAATAAAGAGTGATGGGAATGGAAGTCCGCGAGAAGAGAAAAGTAGGGAGTCCAAAGCAGAAGTGGACAGATAAAGTCAAAGACGATGTGAAGAAGAAGGGTCTGGTAGGAAGAAGAAGAGGGAATATGTGAGGTTTAATGATGATTAGAATTCAGAAGTTAGGCTGCAGGGTGAGCCATTGAAAAGAGTGGAGAAGTTTAAGTGTTTAGGATCAGCAGGAGCCCAAGATGGTGAATTAGATGTGGGAATGACCCATAGAGGGCAGTGTGGACAGGACAATTAGAAGAAGGTATCAGGAGTATTGAGTGACTGAAGAATTAAGACAAAGGGTAAAGGTGAAGGTTATTAAGAGCAGCAATGGAGCTGAGATGTGGACAGTAAAGGGGGCTGCAAGAACGACAAGAACAAAGAAAAAGATTTGGGGAATCCCCCCCTGTATACTTAAAAGAAAAGAAAGAAAACTTGCAATGCCACAGTAGTCTTGTAGGACGTTGTCTGACAACTGTTTGACTGAATAATGATGGGAAAATGGTGGCTTTATACTGGCAGAAGGGGCATGTCTCTGAGTCTGGAAGCGAAAATGACGAGAGCCTTGGGATTGGATGGGAGTTCTATGGGGGCGGGACCAGAAGTGCACCCTGTGGAGGAACCAGAAGTGTCTTTAGGTGGGTTTTGCTTCTGGGGATATGCAGAGGAAGGAAGAGGGACGTTAGTAACACCCTGTCAACCCCTGGTCTGGCGTTGCTAGTTGAGCCCAGTGACTGCTTCCCAAGCACATGTGAGCTGTGTCAGAAATGAGAATGTGGAGATGGTTGTGTGGAGTTACAGAAAAACAGACAGAATAAGAAATGTGGCAATCAGAGGTCCAACAAAAGTGGGGCAGAATACTTAGGCTAAAGTGGTATGGACATGTGATGATGTAGGGAAAGGAGTGATGGACACGGAGAAGAGAAAGTGAGGGAGGGCAAAGCGAAGGTGGATGGAGAAAGTCAAAGAAGATCTGGCGAGGAGTTGTAGGGCTGAGCTGTTTGGAGAAGGTTGGTCAAGCACATTGACGCCACATAGGAGTTAGATGAAGAAGTAGGAAGAAGCAAGTCAGTAATTGCTCTTCCTCGCTTTCTCTGCTGTGACTTTTTTGAGGTGCGTGTCACCTCTGGTGGGCTTGTTTATGCACCCCACATGAAGGCCGCAAACATAAAGCACGCATATGCGCGCCTTCAGCAGCCAAAGCATATTTATTTGTGTTGCGGCCCGTTGCATCAGCATGTTGACATTCTCCTAGTCCTTAAGTGGCAGTTTTGGGTCAATGTCACCTCCCTAACCTTGTCACCGCTGAGAAAGTGAGGCTCTGCCGATGGAGGAAGAGTTGTGCTTGTGAAGAAGAGTAAAAGGCGGAGTGTCCGAAAGCATTAAAGGAAAGGGCGAGTAGAACATTCTGATTGCCGTACGTGATGAACAGATGCACTTCAGCTTGTGATGTACCATCTGTTGGAATGAAAGATGCAGTACACTTTGTTACTACATACATTACACAATATATTCCAATAGGATGGTGCACTGAAGACATTAAGATAGAATACCCTGTACACTGAGGTCTGAGTGCTTAGATGTTCAATCCATCTTAGACAGGTAGCACAGCTAGTAATAATAATTAATGATATGTATATAGCGCCTTTCTAACCTACTCAAAGCACATCACATAAACAGGGGGAGCCACTTCAATGACCACCAATTTGGAGCACACAGCAGGATGATGTGATGGCAGCCATTCTTGTGTTATTCACTCACCACACATCACGTGTTAGATGGTGAAGAGGTGAGTTAGACAGTAAGGGACAGGTGGCCACAATGAACAATGTCACAGTGGGCAGTTAAGCCAGCACATCAGGCACACCCTACTCTTTTTGAAGGATGCCCAGGGGTGTTTTATGACCACAGAGAGTCAGCACCTCAAGTTTTTCATCTCATCCGAAAGACTGTGTGAGTTTCACGGCGCAGCGTCCCCGTCACTGCACTGGGACATTAGGATCAGACCACAGAGTAAGCGCCCCTTGCTGGCTTCACCCTCACCTCTTCTGATCCCCGGGTTCCTTCTGGCCGTCCACACGCCGACACACAAGACTGCGCAGGCCATTCATTTCACAGACTCGTTCGCTCACTCGCCTGCCCAGCCAGCCCCGGTGCCTCCTTTCATTTTCCCTCGGTGGTCACGGTCAGCTTGCGGTCAGCAGCTGCTCTGCTCGGATGGACCTATTTTGGGAAAGGGGGAGGAGGAGGGGCTGCAATGTGAAGCAGATGTGCAGAGGGTGCGCCTGCCTGCCGACCGATAAGACGGAGGACGTCGTGAAGGGAGCGCCAGGGCGGCCCGTGTGGGAGCAGAGCCGCTTGATTTAAGAGGCTGCGGCGTGGGAGTGCATCACATAAGGGCGCCGAAGGGCGGGCGCACGCAGGACTGCAGCTTTAACCCTTTTGATGCCGTAAAGCCACACGTAAAAATTGTCACATAAGCTATAAGTTTGTCACTATTGGTCAGTTGTCAGTGGAGTGGATGGGGATCGTCGGCCATCAAGTGCCCCATTTACAGCAGACCACACCACCTTGAACTAAAGTGGCTACTTCACAAGGTCACAACTCTTAAACTGAAGATTCGCCAATCAAAATGCAGTACTTGCTAGAGCCCGCCCTCTCAGCTTTGATGGGTGGAATTGACAGCTTTCATTTTGAGGCGTATTTCATGTTTTGTTTATGGAGGAATAATTTAAACAAAAATAAATAAATACATAAATCAGTAAATGTATTGTAAATTGTGACAATAATAATAATAATAATAATTTAATAATACATTTTATTTATATAGCACCTTACCCATGCTCAATAAACAAAACTACAATGATATGTGAGCATACAGTGCCGTGAAAAAGCATTGGTCCCCTTCCTGAGTTCCTCTATTTTTGCCTTCATTGTAGTGTTTTATTGTTTCTGATCTCCATACACATTTAGTTGAAAATAAAAGACCACCTGAGTAAATACAATGCGCCGTTTTTTTTTTTAAATGATCATTTGGTTTATTGAAGGGAAAAAAAGGTCACCAATACATATCACCTGTGTGAAAAAGTAATTGCCCCCCTAAAATGAGTACAGCAGAAACAGCAATGAAACGCTTCCACTAACAGGAGACCAGACTTTGGCATCACTGTGGACAACTTTTGGCCAACTCTCCTCCACAGATTGGTTTTTACTCCTCCACATTGGAGAGTTTTTAACTATGGACTGCACATTTATGGTCCCATCACAGGATCTCGATGGGTTTCAAGTCAAGACTATGACTGGGCCACTTCAGGACCTTCATTTTGAGGCGGTCTTGCTCTTGTGCCTCAGATGGTTGAAGTTCAGAATTGCATGAACTTCACATCACAGACCGATGACCAGATGTTACCTATCAGTACCTTCAAAATTTGTGCTCATCTCAGTGATGGCAAGTCACCCAGGTCCTGAAGCAGGAACGCGTCCCAAAACCATCTCTGGCTTTACCTCATACTCTGCCACGTCGATCTTTCTGCTTTACTCAATAAACTGACCACCATTAAATTGTCTTCTGAAAATGAAGACTGGATGGGTGTGTTTTCAGGGCTGTTGGTGGGCGTGTCATGAGTGACATCACTGGGTAGTTCTCCATGGTTACTGGCAGGGACGTTGTGAGTGACCTCAGCGGGCATGTCCCAAGGACAGAAATTGGCTCAAATTATACAGGTATTTGTTTCTATTTCATTTTTCCTTTAATAAGTTTATAGGATCAGTTTGTGTTTTATACAACATTTTCCATAGGATTCTAAACAGCAATGCTGATGCACCATCTGTTGGAATGAAAGCTGTAATGAAATGTTTTACTCCTTGCAATTACAAAACACATTCTAACAGGTGGCACTTTGTAAACATGAACGCTGAGTATATTCCCATCTTGTCGGAAGTTAAAAGTGTAAAACAATTATAACAAATTGACCAGTGTTTTCATTTCTGAGCCTTGCTTTACCTACAACTCTGTCGTGGCCTAAATGAGGGTGTCCGGTGGGCTGTCAGTGGGCACATCATGACTGACATCAGTGGGATTTTCCTGAAGAAATATCAGCAGGCATGTCGTGAGTGACATCAGTTGGTGTGCCCCAATTGAATGTCGGTGGGCATGTTGTGAGTGACATCAAGTGGGCGTGTCCTGAAGGAAGGTGGGTAGGCATGTGGTGAGTGACGTCATTGGTCACATACTTTATTACGCTGTAGTGTCAGTTTGTCTGTTGCCTCAGTTTTTCAGTGTTTTCTAAGGGATTCTCAACAGCAGAACTAATGTTTGTAATGCGCCATCTGTTGGAATGACATCTGCAATGTATGATTTTACTACATACATTACAAAAGTCATTCTAATAGATGGGACCATTGTTAATATTAAGACTGAATATATTCCATCCTGTCTGAACATAGAAATTTAAACCAATTGCAGTAAATTCAGTAAAGTCTTTACCTCTAACTCTGTCATGATATCAGTGGGTGTGTCCTGAAGGAAGGTGGGTAGGCATGCGGTGAGTGGCATCATTGGGCACATACTTTCTACAGCATTTTCTATGGGATTCTTAACAGCAGAGCTAATGTTTGTGATGCACCATCTGTTGGAATGAAATCTGCAATGTATGCTTTTACTACATGCATTGCAAAATATGTTCTAATAGATGGAGCATTGTAAATATTAACGCTGACTATATTCCATCTTGTCTAAATGTAGAAATTTAAACCAATTACTGCGAATTCAGTAACATCTTTATTTCTAACTCTTGCTCTGGTGTGACATTAGTGGGCGTGTCCCCAGAGATGTTGATGGACAAGTTGTGAGTGACATCAGTAGGCACATCCCAACGGATGATGGTGGGCCATGATGATCGTGACATCAGCAAGTGCCACTCAAGGGATGCTGGATGGCATGTTGTGAGTGACCTCAGTGGCATGTCCTGAAGACAGAAATTGACTCGTATGATGCAGACATTTGTTTCTGTTTAGTTTTTCCTTTACCAAGTTATAGGTGCAGTTTCTGTTTTGCATCAGTTAAGCTAAGCATCAAGGATTCTTAACAGTAGAGCTAATGTAGGCACCATCTGTTGGAATGAAAACTGCAATGCAGTTTATCACTACATACATTCTAGAATGCATTCTAACAGGTGGCACATCACAAAAAGTAACACTGAATACACCCAGCATAGGGTCAGTGCCAGATGGAAAGAAATCAGCTAATAATATACAGATAGTAAATAATTCAAAGTTGTGTTTAATGGCCAGGGTTTTGCACAGTCCCCCCGTCCCTCCACCTTTTTATCTTTGCACTGGAGCTCATGCCACAATTTTTCTTTTTTTTTAGGCCTACCTGCGCTCCATTGATGTGAAGATCCTCCAGCAGCTGGTAGCAGTCAATGAGGGCATCGAGGCTGTCAAATGGATTCTGGAAGAGAAGGGGACCTTGACCAGCCGTTGCAGCAGCCTGACCAGCAGCCAGTACAGCCTGGTGGAGAGCCTGGAGACGTCCCGCAGAGGAAGCTGGAACAGCCTCCAGGACCCCAACGACAAGCTGGACAACATCTCCATCGGCAGCTATCTGGACACGCTGGCCGACGAAATGGACGAGTACTGTTCTTCAACCTCTGAGCCGTTGATGTGTCCTCCTCCAGGTGGCCAGAATGGCCCCTTGGGTCGATGTGCACTGGAGCAGCGGGACCGGGTCCGATCGCCGGGTCAGGGTTCTCCATCGCACAAAGTGGACTCTCAGCGGGACGAGCCGGTGTGGACCAAGCCTGTCATGGAGCCTGGGAAAGCTGAGCAGAGCAAAGCCATGAGAGATCAACAACGGAAGGGGCACCTAGACAAGCCGGTGACGGATAACGGTACCACCTCGTCGGGGACCACGAAGCCAAGTCCGAAGCAGAAGCCCTACAAGAATGGCAAGCTGCACCTGGATGGCTACAAGTTGGGTGGCAAAATCCATTTTGAATACGATGCCCACTGGCGCTGGGTCCAGTCTCAGGACGACGTCACCTTCCTTTAGGGCCGACAGGGTTTGCCACAAGTCTTCATCTGTGAGAAAATGCCAGATGTAGTTGGCACCCCAAAGACATGGCACATTCAGAGCGGGCACACCTGCTTCCCCCTCCAGCATGCACAATATGGCTGGCTCAAACTTCCTGGGCAGCACTGCTGCCAATGCAAATCTTGTACCTTGGGGTGTGTGTGGCAAATTGGCACAGTGATCACATCACTCATCCTCATGAGCCTCCAGGTGAATGGATTCTGTACCAAAGCATGGACCTGAGCCCAGGCAACACCTGATGAGGGCTTAACTAGTCTGGGGCATCTGGCTGCCCAATTTGAGCCTCATGCCCTCACAGTGTTTCAACGCCCCTCGCTTCCTTCCTCTGGCAGCCATTCTCAATGCTAACGGTTACTTTGTGCTTGGCAGGTAGTGGGCAGTAATAACATTGTCCAGGGTAGTGGGCACTCCAGCTGGGATGTTATACCCCATAATACTCCTAATGTAGTCCTGCTTCAGTTCAGGCTCTAGCTATAGCTAGTGAAAATACTGCCCCCTAGTGGCCACCCTTCTGAGCCCCCATCATAAAGCTCCTTTACTACATTCGTACATTCAGGGACTCACATTAGGTTTTAGGTGTAAGTTGTGTGCAGGGCGCTATATAAAATGGCACCCACATATTTGGCTTGTCGAGTTGTGAAGAACATGGGTTGCCAGGCATGTTGCTCTGCCCACACAAGTGACCCCCACATTAAATTTATAAATTGAGCCCAAGTGGCCAAATGATGAAGGGAC
>JANRMT010062857.1:44367838-44382016 GCA_026402145.1 Polypterus bichir lapradei | reverse complement strand
AATGGTGTCAAATGCGGCACTCGGATCTAAGAGGATGAGAACAGATAAATGGCCTCTGTCTGCATTTACCCGCAGATCATTTACTACTTTAATAACGAGTGCAGTTTCTGTGCTGTGATTTGTTCTAAAACCCGACAGAAATTTATCAAGAATAGCAGGTTTATTGAGGTGGTCATTTAACTGCATAATGACTGCCTTCTCTAGAATTTTACTTAAGAAAGGCAGGTTAGAGATGGGGCTAAAATTTTCAAAAGCCGAGGGGTCAAGATTATGTTTCTTAACTAGGGGTTTAACTACAGCAGTCTTAAGACAGTCTGGGAAGACCCCCGTATCTAATGACAAATTTACTATGTCAAGAATATTATCAATGAGCACGCCTGATACTTCTTTGAAAAAAATTGTTGGGATTGGGTCAAGGACGCAGGTGGAGGGTTTCAGTTGAGAAATTATTTTATGTAAATCAGGTAAATTGTGCACAAAACAGAACTGAGGGAACAGGGAAAAGGTGGAGGCTTTTAAAGAGGAAGACAGGAAGTGAAGTCAAAGGGGTCGGGCTCAGGAAGGTCTTCATCCATTGGTTCGAGCCCGGACGTGACAGCACAGGGGCCGGAGCCAGCAAGGTCTTCTTCCATAGGCTCGGTCCCGGAAGTGACGTCAAGAGGACCAGGTGGAATCTCCCGTGAATGGTCTGCCGGTAAGGGAGAAAAAGAGTCAGTGCACTCATCCACATCCCGGAATGTCTCAGAACTGTCCTTACTCGGTGGCGTAGCAAGGTCTGGTGGCACCCGGTGCGGAGTTTAAACTTGTCACCCCCATGTCCACCAAAATATGAAAATGAAATTTATTGAGAAAGCAATTTTTTTATTCAATTGGTTAAGTAAAGAGGGCATAATGTTAATTATTTTGTAAACAATTTTTTATGAATAAAAAAAAAAGTAAAATGCGTTTTTATTAATAAACCAGTTTAATGTACAATGTAAGAAATCTTTTTTCATAGTTATAGTACAGAGTGCATAACTTTATTATTATTAGAATACAATTTAATGAAAACTTGTTTACAAGTTTCCTTCTCTAGGCACCAAATCGCCAATTAACCACAATTGTGACACATGATTTCATCGTGTGTCCCGGCTCGTATATATAGGGGCCTTAAGATAGTGGGATGGGGAGGGAACTTTTGTCCATTCACTCGTAGAACAATCCTATGGTCGGTTCTAGAGCGGACAATACCTACCCACCCCACTATCTAAAACGTTTCGCGCCGACTATATTATTATGATGTTCGGGTTAAAAATATCATCTTGTTGCACAGAACGACTTGGGGCGATGATATATTTGTGGCAGGGATGAGACAACGAGTCACAGGACCGGTTGTTTGTTTAATTGGGCACCAGCAGAGTTCAAAAGAAACGAGACAGAACAACGCACCACACAATAATACTAAATCATTACAGCATCACGTCGTTCACCCGCAATTTGCTGCAGTTAGGGATTGTTAAAGCCCATGTAAATTATTTGACATGTTATTTTATGTAACAAAAAGGTGCATTAATACAAAACCGGCAATTTTTTTGTCACCCCCTTAGAACGGGTACCCGGTGCGGGCCGCACCCACCTTCCTACGCCACTGCCCTTACTCAAGCCTTTTAGCTGCCTCCCATGCGCAGGTGTGTGACAAATGCAATTAAATCATATAAATGAAACCAATAATACCCCCCCCCCAGAACCCTTACGGCGATATTACATTAAACATATAAACACAAGCAACTCCACACAGCAAAGTCAATGGAAACAACACCGGGTGAAATGAAAGATGGCGATCGTGAGTCCAGAGATCTGCACGCTGCAAGGGAATGAAAAACAGTCCTACCGGTAGCCACTGTAAGGGTGAGGATGGATGGATGGTTCAGGAGCGCTCGTTTTCTTGCGGGGAAGCCAATGAATCCATAATCAATCCTAAGGACACAGGTTAACTGAAGACAATCCAGACCCCAACAACGAATACAATCCAGGACACAAAACTAATTACGGCTTAAACAACAGAAGGCAGTCTGACGGGTAAACGGAACCAAAATACAACAAGAAAACACATCGCTTTTCCTTTGGCCACCTGCCCACCTTTTAAACTACTTTGATCACCTTTGACCCTAACAGCCCCTGCAGGGACTGCTGGGAGATGCAGTTCTCACTAATAGTAGCACTGCTACAATGGTGCAGCCTTACAGACACAACTAAAGACATGAGCATAAAATGGTGGTTGTCAATTTCAAACTGTGTTTCCTCGATGTGCTCCTTTATCTGAACCAATCTCAGCCCGAACAAACTGACTGATCAAAGATCCACTGACAGCTTGTCCTAATGTCGACTGTCGGGTAACACGCTCAGCTACTTTGACCACCTTGGCTGGACCCTCTAAAGGAATCAACAAACCTCCTTTGTTTGTTAATGTGAGTGAGTGGTAGCTTTGATCATATGATGCCGGTACAGCGTCTGTTACCAAACTAGCACGGCACATATCACAGGACAGCTTTCTCAAAATCCCGTCTAAGGGCTACCTGACCTCCCACTGCTTCCTGAGGTGGAAAACCTTCAAAGTTTGAGAAATGTTAACAGCTAACAACAATCTACATAGTTAGTGACTAAATACGTTTAGCCAAAACACTGTTTGGAGGCTCACTTGAGCACATGAATGCATAGCTTTGCTAGCTTAGCCTGGCGTAGCTAAAGTTAAGATTATAAAACGGGATTTTCTAATGGCCAAAATCTAACCAAAACAATTGTTCAGCCTTACCTATGAAATGTAATCCCCCGGGATCGGGTTTGGAGCGTACAGCGGTTTGTACAATCCCAATCAGCACATGCGTGAGGCATCTTTATCCATTACATCACTCCACAGCAGTGCCACTCGTAATATGGCGGCGGTGTTGACGTACGATGCTGCTGGTCATGAGGCGTCTAGTAATTCCATGTCTATGATCAAGAAGGTCTTCAAACACTGGTGGAACACATCTGAGGGAGTCCGAATTTCAAATGGAGGTTGGCAGCTCGTTCCACCAGCCTTGAGCCCCCGTTGTATAAAGTGAATCCGTCAGATAGAAAGAGCATTTGGAAAACATTGTGGGAAGCCTTCCTCCACCAGAAGCTAAGCCAGTTCAGGCCCAGCCTGCAGTGCTTGTGCCGGAGGCCATCTTGGAAAAACGTGGGTGGCTGCTCAAAGAGGTGTTGGTGAGGCCAGCAGGGGGCACTTATCCTGTTGGTCTGTGTGGGGATCACAATGGCCACGCCAGTGCTGTATAAACGGTGCTGTCCTTTGGATACAACAACAACATTTATATCTAGAGCACGTGGAGCTCAAAGTGGTCAAGATGAAGAAAGAAAAATATAAAAATAAGATTAGGCAATACTAAGTAACAAAGAATAAAGTAAGGTCTGATGGCCAGGAGGATAAACAAAAAAACAAAAAAAAATCTGCAGGGGTTCCGAGGCCATGAGACCACCCGGCCCCCCGTAACATAAATGATCTCAATCAGTCCTCATGGCTTTCAGGCTTCACGTGGAAGAATTAGAAGATGACGGTCATGTGGACCTCTGGCCTTCAATCCATCAATGGAGGGACATCACGGTGCTCTGGTCAGGTGGTGGGGGCGCAGATCAACACCACAGAAAACTGGAAAAAGATCAGCAGAGAAAGCAGGGGTTAGTACAGACTGTGGAGCCACCATGAATAATAATGATAATTAAATGCATATACAGAATATCAGGGTGACATTAAAATGAAGCTCTGAGAAAGCCGTGTCACGGTAATGAGTTTTTAGCAGTTTTTTTTTAAAGAGCTCCACCGTATCAGCCTGGTGAATTTCTATCTGTAAACTCGTATTCCAGATTTGAGGTGCATAACAGCAGAAGGCCGCCCGCCTCACCACTTCTTTAAAGCAGACACTCATTTGAAGATCTAAGGCAGTGGGTCCCAACCTTTTTTTTTTGGCCATGTCCCACCTAGGCCTCTCTAAAATCATGATGTCCCCCCCACTGTAACATATACCTTATTCTTATTATTACCGATTCAAAAAGTGAACTCCTACTCACGTGGAGGAAGGCCCATGATGTCATTCATTTGGTCTTGTAGCAGTAGGGGGCGCTATTGCTCCCTTGAACCCTCAGGTACCATGCCAAACACCAGGTAAAAGTCCAATAATTATTATTTCTATTATAATAATTATGTGTACCAAGCACCCACCAATCCACACTAATCCTACAATACTTTATTTAATTGATCCACAATCCTCCTCGCCAGTTAGCCACCCTTCCTCCCAGCTCAGCTCACTCGTCTGGGTTTCCCATCGTCCTTTTATATCTCCTGACCCGGAAGTGAATCCACCATACAGTCCATGAGATTCCCTATCACTTCCGGGTCAGATACAAAGTCCTTTTCTTCACCCCGAAAGCACGTCATTCCTACTGCTCATGTGAGCAGGACGTACTTCTGGGTTATAGGGTACGTAGTACTCCCCAAGCCTCCCTACAGTGACTCCTGGTGGTCCCCATGGTATCCAGCAGGGCTGTTTATGAAAACTACAAGGTCCATGATGCTCTGCTGGAACCAGGGGCATCTCCACGTTGCAGGGAGGGCTCCCTCTGGTGGCCTGGGGGTATTGGCTGGGATAAATGGCCGGCCATGGACCACAGTCTAAACAAGCTTCCCAAAGAACATGGAAACAAAAGAGGGAAAGGAGAGTTGAAGTACTGACAAAGAAATTATTTAAAAAAAAAAATAATATACTATGAAAATACAGAAAATACACTTTTGAAAACATAGAATAAGAGACGTCCATCCATCATTCAACCCATTACATCCTAACTACAGGGTCACGGGGGTCTGCTGGAGCCAATCCCAGCCAACACAGGGTGCAAGGCAGGAAACAAACCCCAAGCAGGGCGCCAGCCCACCGTAGAGCACACACACACACACACACACCAAGCACACACACACACACACACACCAAGCACACACACACTAGGGGCAATTTAGAATCGGCAATCCACCTAACCTGCATGTCTTTGGACTGTTGGAGGAAACCCACGCAGACACGGGGAGAACATGCAAACTCCACTCAGGGAGGACCTGGGAAGCGAACCCGGATCACCTAACTGTGAGGCAGCAGCGCTACCTACTGCGCCACCATGTTGCCCATATATAAATGTCTCTGTAAAAAATATAAATAAAATTATTTGTTTATTTTTTCTATCATTTTTAACAGCGAATTTCTGTTTTTTCATTTCATAAATTGTTTAACGTACCTAAATTCTCGAATTGCCCCCCCAAAAAATCAAATAGCCCCCCCAGTGGGGTGTGCACCCCACGTTAGGAATCACCGATTTAAGGTTACAATTTGGAGTGTAAGGTGAGAGGCAGTCCAAGATGTAGGATGCAGCAGATTACTGAAGGCTTTGTCAACTATACGCAGGAATTTAACCCTTAAACCGCTGGAACCGGCTAAAGTCGGTTTCCAGTGCAATTTGCTGATTGGTCTGTGCTGTATATTCGTTGAGCAGCCAGCTCGTGACCACTGGCGCCCCCTAGTGAATCAGCACCACTGTCCCTGCACTAGAATTGCCTGCTGGCATCAAGCGTTGGCCTCTGTGTGCTCATGTGCAGCCAGTTCAAGCGCAGTTGGCTCGGTGATTTACAGAATTTAATCAATGGCATCCAGTCAGTCATTGTCCAACCCGCTATATCCTAACACAGGGTCACAGGGGTCTGCTGGGGCCAGTGCCAGCCAGCACAGGGCACAAGGCAGGAACAAATCCCCAGGCAGGGCACCAGCCCACCACAGTATTTTTCCAAAAGTTTTAAAATAGTTTTCACAGTTTTTTTGCAGTGTGTAAAATGATCAGTGTTACAATAATTGTGATGGTCTTTGCATGAAAAAAAAAAAATTTGTTCCATTAAAATTTCACTTTCTCTTTGTGAATTGTGACATTTACTTAAAAAGTGCAGCAAAAAAAGTACTTGGCATCCAGGGGTGCATTAACCCCAAAGTATGTGGCAGTTTAAGGGTTAAAGTCCATTCTAAATGGCACAGGTAACCAGTGTGGTGACGTTAAGACTGGCGTGATGTGCTCGGATTTTCTTTTCCAAGTTAAGATTCTGGCAGCTCCATTCTGCACTCGTTGCAGTCGATTGATGTCTTTTTTGGGTGGTCCTGAGAGAAGGAGGGCATTACAGTAATCTGGCCGACTGAAAACAAAAGCGTGAACTCGTTTCTTAGCATCTTGCAATGTTATAAGAGGTCTAACTTTTGTTATATTTCTTAAGTGAAAAAATGCTGTCCTAGTGATCTAATTAATATGTGATTTAAAATTCAGGTCAATAATGACCCCTAAATTCTTTACCTCTGTCTTAACTTTTAATCCTAATGGATCAAGTTTATTTCTAATAACCTTATTATATCCATTTTTGCCAATCTCTAAGATTTTCTGTTTTTTGATATTTAAGAATAAGAGGGATGTGCAGGACTTTAGTAACTATAGGGAGATAAAATTGATGAGCCACAGCATGAAGTTATGGGAAAGAGTAGTGGAAGCTCGGTTAAGAAGTGAGGTGATGATTAGTGAGCAGCAGTGTGGTCTCATGACAAGAAAGAGCATCACAGATGTGATGTTTGCTCTGAGGATGTTGATGGAGAAGTTTAGAGAAGGCCAGAAGGAGTTGCATTGTGTCTTTGTGGACCTGGAAAAAGCAAATGACAGGGTGACTGAGAGGAGCTGTGGTATTGTATGAGGATGTCGGGAGTGGCAGTGAAGTATGTAAGAGTGGTACATGATATGTACGAGGGAAGTGTGACAGTGGTGACGTCTGCGGTAGGAGTGACGGAGGTGGGATTACATCAGAGATCAGCTCTGAGCCCTTTCTTATTGGCAATGATGATGGATAGGCTGACAGACGAGATTAGACAGGAGTCCCCGTGGACTGTGATGTTTGCTGATGACATTGTGATCTGTAGTGAGAGTAGGGAGCAGTGTGAGAGTAGACAACATCATAATGGACTTGGTTCATCTTACAGAACCCACAATAACACACGTACGTAATTCAGTCCCTACAATGAGCCATGGCAGTGGCAACGTCATGCTGTGGGAATGACGGTCAGAATTGAGGAAGAACAAATGCAGCAGAACACAGAAAGGCCCTTGATGCAGAGTCCAAACCACCTCAGATTGGACTGACGGTTCAATGTCCCAAAACGCAGAGCCAAGAGAACGTTGGAGTGGCATCAGGACAAGCGTCTGAGTGTGCAGCCTAACACAGAAAGAGGTCTTTGAAGAAAACCTCATGACAATGACCTGACGCACAAAGCCTATATGACATTGCAGGAGCTTCAGGTCAAGTCTGTAAATGTCTCTGAATGGTCCACGTGTGAAGAGACCTGAAGAGGGCAGCAGAGAGACGCTTCCCATCCAGACTGTCTAAATCAGGATATCAATGGGTGAATGTGAGGGGGCTCTAAGCAGAATATTGAGGGGCAAGTGACAACTAGGCTTTCACCTGAGACTTTCTCTATAGGACCCCTCTGTGTGTGTGTGTCTATCTAGATGTGTTAATCTTACAGTATGAGAGTAGACCAACCTAGTAATGGACTTGGTTCATCTTACAATCTGTGGGAGTGTGGGGACAGGGAGACTGGTAAGAATTGAGGAAGAACAAATGCAGCCGAACACTGAGGGGTCCTTGATGCAGAGTCCAAACCACCTCAGATTGGACTGACAGTTCAATGTCCCAAAACGCAGAGCCAAGAGAACATTGGAGTGGCATCAGGACAAGCGTCTGAGTGTGCAGCCTAACACAGAAAGAGGTCCTTGAAGAAAACCTCATGACAATGACCTGACGCAAAAAGCCTAGACGACCCTGGAGTGGCTTGAGGACAAGTGTCTGAGTGTCCTCGAGTGGTCCACGTGTGAAGAGACCTGAAGAGGGCAGCAGAGAGACGCTTCCCATCCAGTCTGACGGAGCTCGAGAGAATCTGCCAGGAAGAAGAGGATGAATTACCCAAAATCCAGGGGTGCAAAGCTTGTAGGGACTTACCCCAAGAAGACTCGAAGCTGGGCTTACTGCCAAAGGGGCTTCTACAAAGAACCAAATTAAGGGTCTGAATACTTGGATGAAGGAGAGATTTCACTTTTTGACTTTTCATAAATTTGCAATCCTTTCTGAAAACTGGCTGTCACTGGTCATCGAGTGTAGACTGATGGGCAAAACTGGCAAACATAGCCATTTAAAATGAAATCAACAACACAAGAAAGTGTGCAGACTGTGAAGGGGCCTGAAAATGGAATTCTGAATCCATTGTGCAGCGTAATGACAGGCGTAGAGTAGACATGGGGGGCAAACGTCACCGAATGCTAAAAGGCAATAAAGACTGCAGCATCAGACCATTGGTTTGGTAAATAGAAAACCTGGAAAGGGGGAAATGAAATCATGATGATGATGATGATGATGATAAAAATATTGCAGACCAGAAGATGGAAACATTTTCAAAATGTTTCATTTCAGTAATTTAATGCTTGATAAACAGTGTCACACTCACACACGCATGGGAGGCAGCTAAAGGGCTCAAACGACGGTCATTCCACACCAGGCCAGGGGGTGGCAGAGTGCAGTAATCCTGCTGACCAAACACAGGAAATTCTGCCTGGTGCTGATGACATCACTTCCGGTTTGGACCCAACGACTCCAATTCCGTTTCCGGGTCAGATGTCGCCACTTCCGGCTCCTCCCCAGATGACATCACTCCCCCTTTCTCGCTCCTGTTATAATCAGTTCTGTTTTGGACTCGATCTGTAAAGTTCGATACCTCAAATTTCCTCTTTCACAGCCAGGATTCAAGTACACGGGTGGCTGCCCTAAACCTTCTCGGTGGGTCGAGGCGTATTATTTCACAATACCTGATACAAGATTTAGCAAACCCGGATTTGAAATTGTTAGTTTGACACCAAAATACTAGAAATCCTGGTAATGGCTTGTAGAGTTAAAGCAGGAGTTCAATAAAAAGCAGCCACAAGGGGGCACCAGGACTGAACTTGAGGACCCCTGGTGCTGAGGACATGAAGTGAGGCGGCTGAAGAGGAGGGCAGACACGCCAGTGTCGGTGGGCACAGTGTGGGATTTGCAGAACAACTGACCTCTGAAAGTGACCACCTTTCATTTTTGTCCAGATGTTGGTTTACTGCCCGCTTTTGTTTTTATTTTCCAGACAACAGTGCCACTCCATGCCCCTCCATGCCAACTCTTAGGTGAAGCACCACCGGCCACAGTCCTTAAAGTCCAGTCACTCGCCTCTGGACAAAGACGGGCAGATCATGTCCCCCTCCTGCTCGCCGGCTACTGCATTCTCATCCATGACGCGCTAAGGATGGTCCGTAAACTTGGCCGGAAGTCGAGCTTCCTCTGCAGGCACAGGTAAATGAGAAAGTCCAACTCTGCAATGAGAAGACAACAGTGGGTGAGCTGCCGTAGACCCCCGACAAAGGGAGGCCCACCAGGCGGACAGGCCCTCTCACCCTCAGAGACGTTGCGGGTCACCCTGCGGAAGTAGGGCCTGGTGAGGCCACAATGAGGGGTCGGCAGGAAGCCGTAAGTCATGAAGCACAGGATCTCCCCCAGCATGCGCACCATGGCCGGAAAGTCGCGCTCCTTTCTCTTCTTGACCGCCTCGGCCTGCGGGTGCAACTGTGAACCTGCAGACACAAGGGACAAGAAGAGAAGGGGGTGACGAGGAGGAAAGGGGCAAGGGGATAAGGTGGGCTTTCATACAAGCTTACCTGTCAGCCGGATGCTCTTGGTCAGTTTGTAGACGGCGCGGAAACCAAACACGCTGAGCTTGACGTGACGTGTGGCGCCGTTCACTAAGACGTTCCAGGGATGAAGTTCCTGATAGAAGACCCCGTGGCCGTTAAAGAAGTCGATGGCCTCGACCACTTGACAGAAAATCTGCCTGGCCAGTGGCTCCTCCAGTACGCCTTCTTGACTGATCATGGTGGACAAGTCCTTGTAGAAGGTGGGCACGTCCTGCACCAGCACCAGCTTGGACAGGGTCATCTGCCAGTCCAGGAGGCTGTTCACCAAGTCGCTGCTGAGGACGCAGGCATTCTTGATCAAGGCCACTTCCTCCGGAAGCATCCGCAGCTCAATGGGCTGTGAACAGAGGGAGGGAGGGGGAGAGAGAGGTGGTCAGAAGGACAGGGTGGCAGGGGTGGAGGAGGGCGAATCCCACCCAAACAACATCTGCTGACTGTCTGCACAATTGTCACGGGCACTTTGACTCACTTTACTGACTCGATTCTATTGGAAGACCCGCTTAAGTGAATCGATTCTTCTGATTTGTTTGACTCATTTACAGTCTGGCGTATATGGGAGGTCTTGGGGGGTCTGCTCTGATCGCATCACAAATTGATGAATTCTTTGATATTCACTTAATGTTGGTGTGTGTTTTTGATTCAAAGCTGATTGGACTGATGAATGTCCTGCCTGTCCCTATTGAGCCGGATTTGGATTTGGCACTGGTCTGGGCTGGTGTGCCCCCCCCCTTATTCGTTAGAACACTAGAAGTGTGGTGGGATTGAATACAGAAGATCTCTGAACAGGAGAGACCACCAGAGAAGTGGAGAAAGTGTGTGACGGTAGCCATTAATAAGGTGACATTCAGGACAAAGGGATAAAACTGATGTCACACACAATGACAATTTGGGAAAGGCTTATAGAGAGAAGGCTTAGGGAGGAGGAGACCACCATAGCACAGGAGCAGGTTGGGTTTCATGCCAGCGAGAGGAACAACTGATGGGGTCTTTGCATTGAGAGAACTGATAGAGAAGCACCAAGACAAACAGAAAGGACTGCAATATGGTGGTCACTGATTTGGAGATGACTTATGATGGGGAGCCACGTCAAGGGGTCTGCAGGTGCAATGAGGGAGAATGAAGGAGCAGAGACGTGTGTGAGGATTGTGGAGGAGACGAGGGAGTGAGGACCTGGAGTCAAGGGTAAAAAACAAGATCAGAGTTAGAGGAGGTCTGCACCGGGGGTCTTCATGAAGTCTTTACCTCTTTGATCAGGTTATGGATGTGTGGAGTCAGGGGATACAAGACCAGGACCACCAGTGCACGCCTAGTGGTGCTGATGACATCAGAGAGGAGGAGGTGGAGAGGAACATGGAGGAATGGAGAAGGAATTGAAGATAAACAAGAAGAAGAAGACAGAATATGTGGGGTTTAGTGATGAGCAGAAGGTAACCTGCAGGGTGGGCGACTATAAAGAGTGGAGGAGTTGAAATATCATGGCAGCCTGAGCTGGACAAGAAGATGCAGAGATAACAACCACAGAGTGCAGTGGGGACGGAACTGGAAAAAGAGATCAGGAGTGTCATGTGATTAGCGACGTGAGGAGAAAGTCAAAGGTGAGGGTGGCAAAACCACCAATGATGTCCTGAGCTGAGACACGGGCAGCAAAGGGAGTGCAGGAGAAGACGTTGGATGTGTCAGAAATGAGAAGGTGGAGATGGATGAGTGGAGTTAAAAAACAAAAGGACAGAATAAGGAATGAGACAATCAGGGGTCCAACAGAAGTGGGAGAGAAATGGCAGGAGATAAGGTGGGAATGGTGTGGACATGTGAGGAGGGGGCACCAGGAATTGGTGGGCAAAAGAGCGATGGGAATGGAAGGACAGGAGAAGAGAAAATGAGAGACGCCAAACCAGAGGAGGATGGAAAAAATAAAAGAAGATCAGAAGGAAAAGAACTTGAGTGAGGAGGAGAAGGAGTGAGCTGAATGGAGAAGGGAGGTCAAGAACATCATCCACACAGAGAAGGGGGATAGAGGAAGAAGAATAATGTATGTTTGTGGGTAAATAATTAATTGTTTTGTTTTATGCATAATTGATTTTTTATATTGTCACACTCATGCACTTGGGAGACGGCTGGTTGGCTGAAATCATGTGATGGCTCAGCCAGACCAGGGGTTGGCGCTGCCACTTCACCATCTCGCCTCTAGTCCCTCTGCAGACCAGCCGCAGAACCCACAGACATATATAGACAGACGCCACATTCACTGTGTTACCCAATCAACACGATACGTCAGCGTGTCCGCCATATTGCGAGTGGCAAAAGTGCCAATTAAACTAATACAGGTAGACGTGGAAACCGGGTTTAATAATGAAAAAAACAATAACGTTTAAAACAGTATCGTTGACATACAACAGATTTTGGCGAATTGTTTAAATGCAATTATTTATATCCATTTATACACTAATAATGGCAATGATTAAATAATAATAATAATTTATTATTATTAAATAATTCCTCCCATATAAGTAACATTCCTTGGACTGCCTTCTTCCATCTCCAAAACATTTCTAGACTTTGTCCTGTTCTTACACAACACAGTACTGAAGTATCGGTTAACGCCCGAGTCACCTCACCTATAGATTACTGTAATGTTATTCTGTCTGGCATCCCACAAAAACGTATCCATCGCTTACAACTTCTTCAAAATTCTGCTGCCAGGATAATAACCTGCTGCTCTAAATCCACTGAACATATCACAGCGATTCTCTCTCAACTTCACCGGCTCCCTGTTCACTACTAACTACAAAGAGGACTGTTTCATTTATGTGAGGTAGAATGCCCAGAGGGGACTGGGTGGTCCCGTGGCCTGGAACCCCTGCAGATTTTATTTTTCTCTCCAGCCGTCTGGAGTTTTTTTTCTGTTTTTTCTGTCCACCCTGGCCATCGGACCTTACTCCTTTTCTATGTTAACTAGTGTTGTCTTATTTTAATTTCTTATTTTGTCTTTTATTTTTCTTTTCTTCATTATGTAAAGCACTTTGAGCTACTTTTTTGTATGAAAATGTGCTATAAAAATAAATGTTGTTGTTGTTGTACTGAATACAATACTAAATCCCGCTCTGAACAGTTAAAGCTCTCCACACCTCACTGATCTCCTCCAGACTTACACTCCTCTCGCTCACTCAGATCCCGTAAATTGAGAGCATTCGGTCTGGCAATGTGGTGCAGCCTTAGTTTGTAGAAGACAGACACAACTAAAGACATCGGCATTAAATGATGGCTGTCAGTTTCAAACTGTGTTTCCTCCATGTGCTCCTTCATCTGAACCAATCTCAGCCCGAACAAACTGACTGATTGAAGATACACTGACATCTTGCCCTAATGTCAACTGTCAGATAACACGCTTAGCTACTTTGACCACCTTGACTGGACCCTTAGAAGGAATTATCAGACCTCCTTTGTTTTTTAATGTGAGTGAGTGGTAGCTTTGATCATATGACGCCGGTACAGCTTCTGTTACCAAACTAGCACGGCACACGTCACAGGACAGCTTTCTCAAAATCCCGTCTAAGGGCTACCTGACCTCCCACTGCTTCCTGAGGTGGGAAACCTTCAAAGTTTGAGAAATGTTAACAGCTAACAACAATCTACATAGTTAGTGACTAAATACGTTTAGCCAAAACGTTGTTTGGAGGCTCACTTGAGCACATAAATGCATAGCTTTGCTAGCTTAGCTTGGCATAGCTAAAGTTAAGATTATAAAACAGGATTTTCTGATGGCCAAATCTAACCAAAACAATTGTTCAGTCTTACCTATGAAATGTAATCCCCTGGGATCTGGTTTGGAGCGTATAGTGGTTTGTACAATCCCAAACAGCACATGCGTGAGGTATCTTTATCCATTACTTCACTCCACAGCAGTCCCACTCGCAATATGGCAGTGACGTTGATGTACGATGCTGCTGGTCATGCGGTGTCTAGTAATTCTATGTTTATGGCAGAACCAACCAAGGAGTGATGTCACCATAAACCCAGCCACCCTCTGAGGATGTCACTTCCGGGCCTCTCCTGATGACGACTTCCTCCAGAGCCAACCCACCACTGACGTAAATTTCCTCTTCCAGCCACCGTGGACCACCCCCTTCCTGTCGCTGCCATATAAGGGCCTCTGTCTGCCTGCTGTGGTCAGCTCAGTTTTCAGCTCATTTGTTAAACTCTGTTGGCTTTGCTACTTTTCAGTGTACGGGGTGGCCATCCGCCCAAACCTTCATGGGTCTCCTGCTCTCATTTATTAACAGTCCGGTGATCAGTAACATCTCATTTATTATGCTGCATATTAAACAT
>JANRMT010062857.1:44327283-44337948 GCA_026402145.1 Polypterus bichir lapradei | reverse complement strand
AAAAAAAGAAACGTCCCTTTTTCAGGACTGTGTATTTCAACAATAATGTTTTAAAAATCCAAATAACTTTACAGATCTTCATTGTAAATTGTCTAAACAATGTTTTCCATGCATGTTCAATTAACCATAATCAATTAATTAACATGCACCTGTGGAATGGTCGTTAAGACCTTAACAGCTTACAGAAAGTAGGCATTTAAGGTCACAGTTCTACAAACGCAGGACACTAAAGTGACTTGTCTACCGACTGTGAAAAACACCCAAAGAAAGATGCCCAGGGTCCCTGCTCATCTGCATGAACGTGCATTAGGCATGCTGCAGGGAGGCATGAGGACTGCTGATGTGGCTAGGGCAATAAATTGCCATGTCCACACTGTGAGACGCCTAAGACAGCGCTACAGGGAGACAGGAAGGACAGCTGATCATCCTCGCAGTGGAAGACCACGTGTAACAACACCTGCACAGGATTGGTACATCTGAATATCACACCTGCGTGACAGGTACAGGATGGCCACAACAACTGCCCGAGTCACACCAAGAACACACAATCCCTCCATCAGTGCTCAGACTGTCCGCAATAGGCTGAGAGAGGCTGGACTGAGGGCTTGCAGGCCTGTTGTAAGGCAGGTCCTTACCAGACATCACCAGCAACAACGCCGCCTATGGGCACAAACCCACCTTCGCTGGACCAGACAGGAGTGGCAAAAAGTGCGTGAGTTTCTGCATGACAGCAATGTCAGTGTTCTGCCATGGCCAGCGAAGAGCCCAGATCTCAATCCCATTGAGCACGTCTGGGACCTGTTGGATCGCAGGGTGAGGGCTAGGGCCATTCCCCCCAGAAATGTCCAGGAACTTGCAGGTGCCTTGGTGGAAGAGTGGGGTAACATCTCACAGCAAGAACTGACAAATCTGGTCCAGTCCATGAGGAGGAGACGCACTGCAGTACTTCAAGCAGCTGGTGGCCACACCAGATACTGACTGGTACTTTTGATTTTGAGCCTCCCTTCATTCAGGGACACATTGTGAAACATTTTTAGTTGATGTCTTATGGTGTTGACTCTTTTAGTGTTCATACAAATATTTACACATTAAGTCTACTGAAAGTAAAAACAGTAGAAAGTCAGGGGACGTTTCTTTTTTTGCTGAGTATACATACGCACAAAGATTTGGCAAAATTACATATTTTGTTGACATTTAAAGTATAAAAATAATACAGTAAAATAATACATAGTAAATACAAGTTTTAACTGCAAAAAAAAAGGCATTTTAAATAATATGCTAATGCAGTTATGCTTTATGTAATGAACTGAAAACATAGAAAAAAAAAAAAAATAAATAAATAAATAAAATGTGAAATTGGCATTTTGACCACCTTACTAAGTCAGTACTTTTACATACATATCCATATAATGAAATTAATGTCTATGGGTGGGTATGTGTCTGGTCCCTCAGAGCAATCCAACTGGTCAGTTGGGCTTTGGTCTGATTGGTTAGTTTCACTGTGGTGGCTCAGTCAAACGTGACTGAGACAGGAAATGGTAGACAAGAGAGCTTGACGCACACGAGGATACCAATGAAAGTCGTGTGGACAGAAGGTGAGTAATAATAACAATACAATTGCAATAGTCTGAGAAGTAGGCTTTGCGAGAATGCGAAAGAGACAGAAAGCGCTGGCCAGGAGGTTGAGACACGCAAGGGTACAGAGGAAAGAAGGACGGATACTGATAGTACACATAATAATAATAATAATAATAATAATAATAATAACATTTCTATAGCATTTTACTCACTACTCAAAGCACTTTCATAGTGAATGGGGAGCTACTTCAACCACCACTAATATGTAGCTTCCACCTAGATGATGCGACGGCAGCCATTTTTGTGCCAGCATGCTCACCACTTATTAGCTGTTAGTGGTGAGTGATAGTTAGCCAATCAGAGACAGGGAATGATTAGGGGGTCCCAGAATGCCTAGGTTGAGGAAGTGGGCAATTTAGCCAGGATATCGGGACATACCCTACTCTATATGAAGGATGCCCAGACCTCGGTTTTTCATAGTTTCACAGCACCAGTGCCCATGTCACCCCCTTGGGGGCATTGGGATCGAGATTCAGAACACAGGGTAAGCACCCCCAGCTGGCATCGTCAACACCTCTTCTAGCAGCAACCCACACTTTTCCTGGTTTGACAAATAACGTAGCTTACATATATACATACACTCTTTCAGACATGTACAGTGCATCCGGAAAGTATTCGCAGCGCATCACTTTTTCCACATTTTGTTACGTTACAGCCTTATTCCAAAATGGATTAAATTCATTTTTTTCCTCAGAATTCTATACACAACACCCCATAATGACAACATGAAAAAAGTTTACTTGAGGTTTTTGCAAATTTATTAAAAATAAAAAAACTGAGAAATTACATGTACGTAAGTATTCACTGCCTTTGCTCAATACTTTGTTGATGTACCTTTGGCAGCAATTACAGACTCAAGTATTTTTGAATATGATGCCACAAGCTTGGCACACCTATCCTTGGCCAGTTTCACCCATTCCTCTTTGCAGCACCTCTCAAGCTCCATCAGGTTGGATGGGAAGTGTCGGTGCACAGCCATTTTAAAATCTCTCCAGAGATGTTCAATCGGATTCAAGTCTGGGCTCTGGCTGGGCCACTCAAGGACATTCATAGAGATGTCCTGAAGCCACTCCTTTGATATCTTGGCTGTGTGCTTAGGGTCGTTGTCCTGCTGAAAGATGAACTGTCGCCCCAGTCTGAGGTCAAAAGCGCTTTGGAGCAGGTTTTCATCCAGGATGTCTCTGTACATTGCTGCAGTCATCTTTCCCTTTATCCTGACTAGTCTCCCAGTTCCTGCTGCTGACAAACATCCCCACAGCATGATGCTGCCACCACCATGCTTCACTGTAGGGATGGTATTGGCCTGGTGATGAGCGGTGCCTGGTTTCCTGCAATCGTGACGCCTGGTATTCACACCAAAGAGTTCAATCTTTGTCTCATCAGACCAGAGAATTTTGTTTCTCATGGTCTGAGAGTCCTTCAGGTGCCTTTTGGCAAACTCCAGGCGGGCTGCCATGTGCCTTTTACTAAGGAGTGGCTTCCGTCTGGCCACTCTACCATACAGGCCTGATTGGTGGATTATTGCAGAGATGGTTGTCCATCTGGAAGGTTCTCCTCTCTCCACAGAGGACCTCTGGAGCTCTGACAGAGTGACCATCGGGTTCTTGGTCACCTCCCTGACTAAGGCCCTTCTCCCCCAATCGCTCAGTTTAGATGGCTGGCCAGTTCTAGGAAGAGTCCTGGTGGTTTCAAACTTCTTCCACTTACGGATGATGGAGGCCACTGTGCTCATTGGGACATTCAAGGCAGCAGAAATTTTTCTGTAACCTTCCCCAGATTTGTGCCTCGAGACAATCCTGTCTCGGAGGTCTACAGACAATTACTTTGACTTCATGCTTGGTTTGTGCTCTGACATGAACTGTCAACTATGGGACCTTATATAGACAGGTGTGTGCCTTTCCAAATCATGTCCAATCATCTGAATTTACCACAGGTGGACTCCAATTAAGCTGCAGAAACATCTCAAGGATGATCAGGGGAAACAGGATGCACCTGAGCTCAATTTTTAGCTTCATGGCAAAGGCTGTGAATACTTATGTACACGTGCTTTCTCAATTGTTTTATTTTTAATAAATTTGCAAAAACCTCAAGTAAACTTTTTTCACGTTGTCATTATAGGGTGTTGTGTGTAGAATTCTGAGGAAAAAAATGAATTTAATCCATTTTGGAATAAGGCTGTAACATAACAAAATGTGGAAAAAGTGGATGAGCTGTGAATACTTTCCGGATGCACTGTAAGTCTCTGTTTTTCATTTCAACTAACCAATAAACCAGGTAATCAATGCCTGTCCCTATGCAGGTCAAATTTATTTAATTGCTCTGTTTCTTTGTTTTTCATTATGTAAACTCACAAATGGGCTAAAGTGAGGGATTACCAAGCTAGGAGAAGATGGATATTTCCACCATTTACAACAACTTTTACTGCAAGAGCCCTCTGTAGTACAGTACTTTCATGAATTTTTATCTTGATTAAGAAACTTGACTTTTTATTATCAATTTGCAATTTCTTCTAATCATTTCTATTTAAAAGTGGTAAATTTCGTATGGCAAGTGCCAGTTAATGTGCACTAAAGATGAACAGCAAATTTAGTTCTATTTGCAACAGCTAGCTTCATAATGATGATGGGATTAAAAGCAAATGGGAAAGCAGGGTCAGTCGATGGACTGATTGATAGGTGGACAGATCTATCAATAAGATTTTTTTTACTATGATTTAATATACTTTACTAATCCCCCAAGAGGAAGCTGTGTTTTTGGTTGAGCTCTGGGGTCAGAGCACTGGGTCAGCCATTGTATAGCACCCCTTGAGCAATTTTCAGGTTTAACACTAGAATTACCAGAGCCTATGAAAAAAACTTATAGATCCGGCCCACCTTAAATCCCATAGCACCACACTGTCAGCGTCCTTTGTCCTGTAAATGTGCCGATAAAGACAAGCAGAAAGCAGCCTGCTATTCTATCCCCCCCACCGCCGCAGAACTTGCACAAAGTTCTCCTAGCTCATTCCTTAATTATCTGGGAGTGAAGTGCTGGAGCTTTAGAGTGGAAATAATAAATTGTTATTTGGAACACATGCATTTCATGTGTGTTCCGTTTCTACAGTAATCTGTGTAAACACGGTAACTTTTACAAGTCCTATAAACGTACACCGGCTGTTACAGACATAAATCAAATGTATGTGTGTACTGTATAATATTAACAATAAGAGCAGCTCACTACTGAAAATGGCAAATATAGGAGGCAGTTGGGATTGAACCGGGGACTCTTGATTACAACTCAGCAAATCTTACCGCTACGTCACAGAAGCTGTTGTATCATCCTTAAACCTTTTGCAAAAGCGTTTATTTGATCTTTGGACTTCAGGTTTTACACATTATATAGTTTATGCCAACATTTTGTCATTTACTACTAAAAAATGAAAAACGTTTCTGTTTTAACGATGTGTTTACACAGATTATTGTAGAAATGGAATACCATTTATGAAATACATGTGTTCCAAATAACAATCTATTTTTTCCACTCTAAAACTCCAGCACTTCACTCCCAGATAATCAAGGCATGAGCTAGGAGAACTTTGTGCACGTTCTGCGGCGGTGGGGGTAGTGGGGGGGTGGAATAGCAGGCTGCTTGTCTTTATCGGCACATGTACAGGACAAAAGACGCTGACGGAGAGGTGCGATGGGATTTAAAGTGGGCTGAATCTACAAGTTTTTTCATAGGCTCCGGTAATTCTAGTGTTAAGGGCTTCATTCAAGGGCCCAACTGAGTAGGATCCTTTCTGGCAGTAGCAGGACTTGAACAGGTAACTTTCCAGAAACAAGCACAGCTCTTTGGACATAAGAGCCACCACCATAGCTTCTTCACAGGGTCAATCAGTAAAATAAACTCAATGCTGTGATCAATAACACTTTTTACTTTCTCGTATACGAAGTATAGGGAAAGTATTGTAATCGTCCAAAGATTCGATGTCGAGAATTTGATAAATCTCGACGTTTTAGACCTCCCTGACTTTCTCGTATAGAAAGTATAGGGAAAGTATTGGAATCCTCTGAAAATTCCATTTTGAGAGTTTGATGAATCTCGATGTTTTAGACTTCCCAGAGTCCAAAAATACCATTTATGGAATTATTTATGTGTGTGTGTAAACACAATAACTTGAGTACGCTTTCACTTAAGTCAACCACATTTTGCAAGCAAGTATTAGGTACAAATCGTAGATTTCTATCAACTTTTGGGCTACTTCCATTAAACCGGAAGTGGTACTTTACCTTTCATTCATGCAGCTGTAGAGTCCGATTTATTCAACTTTACTTTTATGATAACTGTTCAATATATTATTATTTTGATTTGTTGTTGATGGTTCTTTAATGTACGTAATATAAAAATATAATCATTGTCTTGCGGTTTACTCCTCAAATATCCATCCCCATATCTGAGTATACAAGAAAGTCGAAGGGAGACCACTCCCAATACTTTTTTTAAATGAGACTTTTTTTGAACTGTGAATGTGAGAATACATACTTTACATTTATACACTTATTTGCAACATATTGCTTAACGTAGCTATTTGTGATGTCTGCAATAACCTAAGCTGCACATGTGACAAGAAGCAGGGCTCGCTTTTCAGGTTAGGAACCTCTAACAAGCCCAGTGCTAAATACTTTTGCACTGACAAAAAAACAGCATTGGTGATCAAGCTCTGGGTCACTCTGATGTGTGTTACCTTTGCCAGTTCGACCCAAGTTGTGCTGTCACTCTCTTGATCCATTTTAATGTACATGACGTAGGTTTTACCTTCAGTGTCTGGAATAAATGAATCTTCACATGGGTTTTTGGTGTGATCCAGCAAGATTGCCTCCCTAAAACAAAAAAAAAATAAGTTGTATGAGTGAGAACATGGAAACACTCCAAACACCTGTTTAAGCACACAGCACTCATGAAATACTCACAGCCCACTTGGCAAGAACAACTGACTTAAATTAACTAATTTGGGAGTACGGTCAAGCACTTCCTTAGACGTGAACACTGAAACTTAAAATTTTTGCTTTCTATTTATTCATTTTCTCTTCCATAAATCACCTAGACAATTCACATCCTTCCTCAAATAGTCCTTTTACTGGATGTCTCCGGAATTGTCTACACTAGAGAAAATTATTTTTCCCTTGTGCCAATGTATGAAATCACTTAACACGTCTTCTCTGCAAGTCGCAAAGAATTATTATATATTTTGTAAAAGGTTTAATTATTCATATAAGCACTATGGGGGTAACATCCAGGGCTGTTTGATATATTGTCTAACTAAATTAAATTTTTACACTTTAAAGACTGCAATTATTCTAGGTATGGACACACATGCGTATATTAATTCCCTGCACAAGTTTTTCATCCTGTTTAGTCAAGGCAGTCCCTTGCTATGGAAATCTGCCTCTAATCTGAACTGATTTGATACTTTTTGTTTACCCCAAGGGTTCCCAAACTCAGTCCTGGGGACCCACTAGGGCTGCTGGTTTTTGTTCCAGCCAGATTCACAATCAGTGACAACAACCTCATTTAATTAGCTGGTATGTTTTTCCTCTTCTTTTATTCTACATTCAGAAAAGCAAAGCAGCATGATTTTTACAAGCAGGTGATTATCAGTGAGCAGCAGGATGGTTTCATGCCATGAAAGAGCAACACAGACGTGATGTATGCTCTGAAGGTGATGATGGAGAAGTAGAGAGAAGGCCAGAAGGAGTTGCATTGCATCTTTGTGGACCTGGAGAAAGCATAAGACAGGGGACCTTGAGAGAAGCTGTGGTATTGTATGAGGAAGTCGGAAGTGGCAGAGAAGTACGTAAGAGTTGTACAGGATATGAACGAGGGAAGTGTGACACTGGTGAGGTCTGTGGTAGGAGTGACGGAGGTGGGCTTATATCAGGGATCGGCTCTGAGCCCTTTCTTATTTGCAGTGTTGATGGACAGGTTGACAGACGAGATTAGACAGGAGTCGCCGTGGACTGTGATGTTTGCTGATGACATTGTGATCTGTAGTAAGAGTAGGGAACAGGTTGAGGAGAACCTGGAGAGATGGAGATCTGCTCTAGTGAGGAGAGGAATGAAGGTCAGTAGGACCACCATGACAGAATACATATGTGTGAATGAGAGGGAGGTCAGTGGAATGGTGAAGATGCAGGGAGTAGAGTTGGCAAAGGTGGATGAGTTTAAATACTTGGGATCAACAGTATAGAGTAACGGGGACTGTGGAAGAGAGGTGAAGAAGAGAGTGCAGGCAGAGTGGAATGGATGAAGAGTGTCAGGAGTAATTTGTTACAGATGGGTATCAGTGAGAGTGAAAGGGAAGGTCTATGGAACAGTAGTGAGACCAGCTGTGTTATATAGGTGGAGATGGTGGCACAGTAGACAGAGCTGGAGGTGACAGAGTTAAAGTTGTTAAGATTTGCATTGGGTGTCACAAGGATGGACAGGATTAGAAATTAGGACATTAGAGGGTCAGCTCTGGTTGGATGGTTGGGAGACAAAGTCAGAGAGGCAAGGTTGCAGTGGTTTGGACATGTGCAAAGGAGAGATGCTGGGTATATTGGGAGAAGGATGCTAAGGATAGAGCTGCCAGGGAAAAGGAAAAGAGGAAGGCCTAAGAGAAGGTTTATGGATGTGGTGAGGGAGGACATGCAGGTGATAGGTGTAACAGAACAAGATGACCAGGACAGGAGGATATGGAAAAAGATGATCTGCTGTGGCAACCCCTAACGGGAGCAGCCGAAAGAAGACGACGACTCAGTTTGGCCAAATTTATGAAGAGTCCTGATGGTTCTAAACGTCTTTCATTTCACAATTATTGAAGCCACTGTGCTTCTGAGAACACTCAAAACTTTAGAAATGCTTTCATCCACTTGCCCGGATCTATGCCTCACCAAAATTTGATCGTGGATATCTACAGAGAGTTATTTGGATTTCATGGCTTGGTTTATGTACTTGTATGCAGTGTGAATTAGGCACCTTCTCTACACAGGACCAAGTGTGCCTTTCTAAATAATGTCCAGTTTATTCAGTTTGTCACAGGTGGACTCCAATCAAGTTCTACAAACATCTCAATGAGAATTAAAGCAAACAGGAAACACATGAGAACAGTCTGGAGTGCCACAGCTGAGGGTCAGAGTAATTATTGGAATGAAAGATTTAAATTTTGGATTTTCAATAAATTTGTGTACTTTTCTGGTCAATTGTTTGTACTTGGCTATTATGTGTTATTGTGAGTAGATTGAGGGGCAAAAATGTAGAATTCCTCCATTTAAAATTAAATATACAGCACAATAGAATGTGCAGAACTTGAGGGGGTCTGAAGAATGTCTGAATCTGCTGTGTTTGCTTCAGTACGCATGACTGCAGGTGTTTCTCTGTTTACCCATTAACAGCAGGTGTCAGGTGAGTAAAAGAAAATAATATAAAATATAGACAATTTAAAAGTAATCACTCAGGTTAAAACAGAAACTGTAAAGTAATTCATAATTGAAGTTGCACAGAATGTTTCTTTGTTTTGAGATTAATGAGTCTGCAAAATTGGCAATGCTTTTCAATTGGAGACTTTGAAATTTCACATTTGTACAGCAATCTGTCTGAGATACTGTAGTTCAACGAAAGTGGAGATTTACTGGCAGATTTCACTGAAGAATACATGTGCCAAATTTCAACAAAATCGGTCCACTGGTAGCTGAGTTTTAACAGACAGACGGACAGAAAGTCAGACAGACACGGCTATTGCAGAAGGTGCTTCTGACATTATGAGGAACATCACAGGGTCAAATATGCTGCTCCTTTTACTTCACATCTCACTTTCAAGCTCTCCCTATACACTCCCGATGTTTTATTCAGATGTGCCTTATTTTTCATTAGATGCTTTCCATTAACTCCAAATCAAAATGGAGTTTTGACAGTTACAGTGCACCACAGTGCAAAAAACAAAAGGCCATCGAGGGACTGCAGAGACAAGACAACCAAATGCATCCCTGAGCTGAAGAAAATGCCCTGCTGTGACAGGTTAAGGGTCCTGAACTGAGGAGGTGCTAGGACCTTCATCGGGGGGTTTGAAATCCTGCCCAGCACAATTCATTCTATTAACTAGTAAATTAGAAGCTCCTAGTAAAAAGTTGTCTTTCCTTCCTTTATAGTGAAGAACTTACACAGGATAGAGAGAGACAGATATGAATGGCACTATCAGACAGACAGACAGACAGACAGACAGACAGATAGACAGACCAATGACCACTGCTCCATTATCAGGTATGCGGATGACACCAGGCTCATAGGACGCATATCTGGGGAGGATGAAAGCCACTATCTAAATCAAGGGGACTGTATAGTAAACTGGTGCATTAAAAACTCTCTCACTCTAAAAATAAAAAAAACAAAGAAATTATATTTGATTTTAAGAGAAAGAAATCTGTATGTTCACCTATTGTAGTTCTGGGAGAGGAGGTAGAAATAGTGACTGAATATAATTAGGAACTTACTTAGATAACAATCTTAACTGGAGTACAAATACAAAAAATGTATTCTCTAAATGCAACCAGCGCTTATTTCTCCTCCATAAACTCAAACTATTTAAAGTAGACAAGGACCTCGTGTTGTCTTTTTATCGCAGTATGATCTAGTCTGTGATCACTTTCAGTTTCATTGCCTGGTTTAATAGTCTGACAAACCAAAACTCAAAAAAGCTCCAGCAGATTACGAAGTATGCAGCTAACGTTATTGGGGCTGATGTAGATGATTTGACTAGCGTGTGTCAGAGGGAAACGTTAAAGAAACTGGAAATCATCTCAACTGATGACAGACATCCATTACATGTAGAACTAAAGTTCAGTAAATCAGGAAGGATAGTCGCTTTGAAAACCCACACAAATCGCTCCTGGAACTCCTTTCTTCCTAGTGCCATACGACTTTTCAATAAGAAATATTGGAGACTAGCAAAATACCCGCGCTTCGCAGCGGCGAAGTACTGCCTTAAAATTTTTATTAAGAAGACAATTAAAC
>JANRMT010062857.1:44308349-44326695 GCA_026402145.1 Polypterus bichir lapradei | reverse complement strand
CTGTAACCTTTTTTTTTTTTTTTGGTGTGTGTAAATATGTATTATCTAACTGCCTTACCTTAACCTTTCTTGCTTCTATTTGTCTGTTTTATTTCATTCTGTCTGTTATTAGATGCAACTGAGAAGGCAAATTTCATGTTTTCTTGTGTAAACAGGACTAAATAAAGAAACCTAGATACTTTATTAATCCCAAGGGAAAATTCACATACTCCAGCAGCAGCATACTGATAAAAAACAATATTAAAGATTGGACAGGATGTATATTGGAGGGTCAGCTTAGGCTGGATGGTTGGGAGACAAAGTCAGAGAGGCGAGGTTGCGGTGGTTTGGACATGTGCAGAGGACAGATGCTGGGTATATTGGCAGAAGGGTGCTAAGGATAAAGCTGCCAGGAAAGAGGAGAAGAGGAAATCCTAAGAGAAGGTTTATGGATGTGGTGAGAGGGGACATGCAGGTGATGAGTCTGACAGAACAAGATGACGAGGACAGGAAGAGATGGAAAAAGATGATAGGGGTTACCCACAGCGGAGCATCCGAAAGGAGAAGATAAGACATTTAGAAATATTTCAGTTTCTGCTATATATTTAACTGCTTAACTCTCATTTGTTGATTTTATTATATTTACCCTTTCTCTGTGCAGTTTGCTCCTTTCATTAAATCTTAATAATGACAATTAAAAATGAGCAGAGCAGACAGCCAGGCAAACAACACTGAATTGTGAAAGGCTGCAACTACTTTAGAATTCAGACCCACTAATTATTCAATAATGGATTCAACACCTGGAAAAGTAGAATGAAAAATAAAATGCAAATATTGTTAAAAAACTGCTTAGTACATTTTAATATTTTTTTTAGCAATTTTAGTTTTCTAATTTCTATATTGTTCCCAAAACACAGAATCTGGGAAATAACAGTTAATTGAATTAACCCAGGAGTCCAATTAAAAACAGAAGCTGGTTGGAACAAAAACCTGCAGTCACAGTGGGCCCCCAAGACCATGACTGAGAACCCCTGGTTTACCCCAAATCCTCATTTTACTTTTTTCACAGTTTCATTCTCACTCCAGGCTACAGTACATGATATCTTAGCCTCTTAATTGCTGGCGGCGGCTAACACAAGTCTTGAAACGGCATCACCCTAACATCACGGGATCACCATCCACAAAAACCATGGTGTACACAACACTGGCTATTTGACACCTCCTTACTCCATAATACAGGATTCTATGCTGAGCTCTGTTCCACACTAGGGAAGTGCCTTAAAACCAATTGAGATTCAGCACAGAACTCTGGTGTGCTTGGGTGGCTGTCGAAGGAGGTGTGAGTGATTTTCATATTACACACACTTCTGCTCTGGCTTGTGCATGCCAAGAAAAAAATAATAAGCTTAGGAGACTTTCTGTTATTCTTGGAAGAAGTGTGCCCTCATGTGGTGGGCTTAGACTATCACATGTACTTCACTGCTCCAGAAACTGAGCCAAACTCTCCACTCCTAGAAAAAGAAGAATTTGAAATCCACAGTAGCCATGCAAGGTATTATGTTTCTAATGCCAGACCTGGCAGACTTTTTCACCTGGAAATGATGGAGATATGAAAGACAAGCATTGAAACCCTCTCATTAACAATAAATTTGACACTCTGATCGACAATCCTTGCCAGATTTTCAAAAGTTTCTTTGAAAATAATTTAGAATTATGAAATTAAAAAAAAAAAACAACCTCCCATAACTTGGCTGTCAGGACTCTGAACTCTGTGCCATCCCCAACCCATATTTACTTATTGACAAAATTTGTTATACTTGTTAATAACTATAACAAAAAGCAAAAAAGTAGTATTTACTTTGACATTTATTATTTATAGTATAGTATAGTTCTTTACCTGTCCTGCACTTGCCATGTGAATACAGGCAGTCCCCGGGTTTCGTACAAGATAGGGACTGTAGTTTTGTACTTAAGTTGAATTTGTATGTAAGTCGGAACAGGTATATAAATTTAATAAATGATATTGTTGACCGACTGTAACCAAGTGCTCTGCCAATGAATGATGGAGTTTCACCTCTTTCTGGCCTTTTTATTATTTCTACTTTATTTTCCATGGTGATGGTTTTTCTCTTCTTTACTATATCACCAGCACTTGCATCAGATTTGTGCTTCAGAGACATTCTTGAAGGGTGAAGACAGAAGGTTAAGAGGAGCTCTTCTGCACAGCACTGCACACGCTATCACAGCAGGAAGGCACCCGTCGTCAACACGTCTGATGTACTGATGAGAGACAACTTCCTGCTATGTACGTAACAATACAAGCAAGCAAGCAGTCACCTCCACTACAGTATGCTGCCTGCAGCGTCCGCCCACCGAGAACAAAACAGTGCGGCCAAAGGTGTGTAGTGGATCGCCCACCACCACCCCCATTCAACAGGCAGCCACCCGAAGCACGCTACAATGCTACCCCCCGCCGCCCCGTTCACCCTCAATGGCCTCCGTTCAGCCACAACCGGGTCACAGCTTGCAGCATTACCAGTCGTCCACCAAGAACAAACGGGGCAGCCGTGTGTAGTGGCGGGCAGTGAAATGCCCCCCTCCGCTCCATCCAGCCTGCGTCCAGTCAGGAGCAGTAGCTACGGCAGCGTAGTGGGTGGACAGCGAACCGACCCATCATGCCTCCGTCCTGCACATAAGCGATAGCTGTAGCCCCAGTGACTATGGATCATGGGTCACCGCTTACCGCTGGGAGCCGCCCGAGGGACACTACACTGCGAGAGCAGCACAATCGCCCCCCTCAAGCCACTGCTTGCTGCGTCCCCAGGCCAAAGATGACTGAGCAGCAGTTACTGAGGCACATGCGTCGCAGCAGTGGCCACGTTCGTAAGTCGTAGGTTGGATGTCCGTAACCTGGGGACTACCTGTATGTAAATGTTGCACCGCTGTCCTGTCCTGGGAAATATCATTTCATGCCATCGTATGCTGCAATGCAATGCATGGATAGCATGACAATGAAGCCATTTAACTTGACTCCACTAAATCAGTCTGAACTGAAGGGGGCACTAGAGGCTTATTGTGACTTTCTGGAATGAACTACTGTACAGTATAAGCGTGTTACCCACAGATAATAAATTTGGTCATTTCCACCATCAAACTTTGCCCAGCCAAAAAATATGTGTCCTGAACCATCCATCTTTTAAAGCCGGGAAAAGACCCTGTAGCGTGTACAAGCTATCAATCTAATTATTTGGTAATTGATTTAACTGTTCCACCCATCTTCTAGCAAAAGAAAAAAAAAAAAAAAAGATCAGAGATGTGAGATGTTATTCCAGTAAATGTTATTAAAACTCAGATTGAAGTAACTTTAAACGAGAAGGCACTAATGAAATTGAAAGGCTTACATTGGAGATACACAGTCTTGCTTAGTGTGACCAATTCACTGTCCAAAAAGAAGTGACCATAAATTACTTACCCCAACAACCTGTGAATTTCAACTTCATAAGCATCTTTTTTCAAGCTTAATCGGGGGGGGGAAAAAAAAAAACAAAGTGAGAAAATTGAGATTTGCATTGTCTACAATAAGCATAATATTCAGGGGAAAAAGAAAAAGAGGTGCCATATTCTTGGTGTGCCTTTTGAATTTACATAAGAATATAATGAGAAGTCAAACAAAATGACACCCCCCTGAAGAAGGGGCCTGAGTTGCCTCAAAAGCTTGCATATTGTAATCTTTTTAGTTAGCCAATAAAAGGTGTCATTTTGCTTGACTTCTCACTGCATTCATAATGGCTAATACGGTACAACACCCTAGTACAGGGGAGGCGAACTCCAGGCCTCGAGTGCCGCAGTGGCTGCAGGTTTTCATTCTTACTATCTTCTTAATTAGTGACCAGTTTTTGCTGCTGATTACTACTTTTAATTAACTTGACTCAGGCCCCATAGTTGTTTCTTTTTCTTTAATTAGCAGACAAACAAATGACACTGCTCTCGTGGGCTGCATCAGGAGTGGACAGGAGGAGGAGTATAGGAACCTAATCAAGGACTTTGTTAAATGGTGCGACTCAAACCACTTACACCTGAATGGAGGCCCAGGCCCCTCATGGACCCCGTGATCAACAGAGGTGACTGTGCAGAGGGTGCAGACCTATAAATAGCTGGGAGTACAGCTGGATGATAAATTGGACTGGACTGCCAATGCTGATGCTCTTTGCAAGAGAGGACAGAGCCGACTATACTTCCTTAGAAGGCTGGCGTCCTTCAACATCTGCAATAAGATGCTGCAGATATTCTATCAGATGGTTGTGGCGCACGCCCTCTTCTACGCGGTGGTGTGCTGGGGAGGCAGCATAAAGAAGAAGGATGCCTCACGCCTGGACAAATTTGTGAGGAAGGCAGGCTCTATTGTAGGCACGGAGCTGGACAGTTTGACATCAGTTGCAGAGCGATGGGCGCTGATCAGGCTCCTGTCAATCATGGAGAATCCACTGCATCCACTGAACAGGATCATCTCCAGACAGAGGAGCAGCTTCAGCGACAGACTGCTGTCACAGTCCTGCTCCACTGACAGACTGAGGAGACCCCACACTATGCGACTCTTCAATTCCACCCCGGGGGGGTAAACGTTAACATTATACAGAGTTACTGTCTGTCTGTTATACCTTCATTGTTATCACTCTTTAATTTAATATTGTTCTTTATCAGTATGCTGCTGCTGAAGTATGTGAATTTCCCCTTGGGATTAATAATCTATCTATCCATCCATCCATCCAAACAATAATGAGACACAAAACAAGCCACCACATGACCAGCTCCCCTGTGCCCATTACACAATATCTGAAATTAAAGAGAGGTGATGGTCTTGGTAAGGTTGATCTCTCAGGTCACCAAAACATTTTGACGGTGCTCTAAGGAAGAACAGAAAAACAACAGCTTTCGAAATGTATGCTGTGGAAGAATGAGAGCAGCAACAAGCCATGAAATTAAATAACAGGTTTAATTAACAGCAAGAATCGGCTTCTCATTAAGAAAGTGATTGGAGTGAAATTGATTGGAGTTTGAAGCCCCAGTTTAGCTGGTCATCTGTTAGCTTGTTTCACATCTCATTTCTGCTTGGCTGTCATTTAATGGAGAAAGGAATCAATTCAGAGGGCTGAACTCTAGCAGGGCTATTAAAGTGATGGGGTAAAAAGTGAATTAGCAGTGAAAACTGGTCACTGATTAGGAAAAAGGTCAGAGTGAAAACCTGCAGCCACTGCGGCCCACCAGGACTGAAGTTCGCCACCCCTGCCCTAGTACTACATAAGAATATAAGAACTTTGACAAACGAGAGGACACCACTTAGTCCATCAAGCCAAATTGTTTAGCTAATAGCTAAGCTGCCCTGATACCTCCTCCAGATTCTTCTTAAAAGTTGTCAAGGTGTCTGCTTCAGCTCCATGTCTTGGCAGTTTGTTCCAGAGTTCCACAACTCTTTGCTTAAAGAACTGTTACCTGGCTTCAGTTGTAATTATACTTCACCTTAATATTCATTGATGTCCCAGAGTATGTGATTCACCCTTATTTGTAGCATCATGTCTGACAAGTCGGGGCACCAACACTGTGGTTATGGAATATGTGCACATCAAACTATGAGGGGGAGTCAAGCTAAAGTTAGAAAATAGGATTTATTAGAAAACAGAACAAACCTTCACAAAACTGATAATGTTGTTTCTCAATGGAATCTCCACCCTTCTCGATGCACTTGTGCCACCTGATTAAAAGGTTTTGTCTTGTCTTTGCAAACCATGTGTGCACTGCTTTCTTCATGTCATCATCCATCTTGAATCGACAACAACCCAGATGTTTTTCTTTAGCAGTCCAAAATGGTGAAAATCACACGGTGCAAAATCTGGCGATTAAGGAGGATATGGCAATACTTCAAACTTCAGTTTCTCCAGACCTGCCTTGGTGTTCTTAGCTGTAAATGTTGTTGTTGTTGTTGTTGTTGTTGTTGAAGGTGTCGTACAGCAAAAGGACTCCTTGAGACAGCAGTGCCCGTCACTTGGATCGAATAGGAAGCTTCACATTGGTCTCCAGCGAGTCACAGTAACTTGCACAAGTGACTCTAGTACCCCTCGGGATGTAGTGTTCGACAATAACTCAGGCGCATGAGTGAGACAAAACCTTTTATTCTGCGGGATTCCGGGCTGGTGGTGCAAGTGCATTGAGAAATGACATTATCAGGTTTGTTACGGTTTGTTCCATTTTGTAATAAATAACCATTTTCTAACTTTAGCTTGACAACAAACCCCCCCTGACCTACCCCCCCACGTAAATTGACTTTTTATGTGAATATTTGGATTGTTTTCAACTGGCCCAAAGACATCAACAGAAGAGGCCTACCTCTGAACATTCTTCAGCTGGACATTGGGAATTGTGTTGAGCTTATGTTTCTTAAAGTACACTTCCTGAAAAGAAAACAAAAGAGGGTTAGACTCTGAAAACAAGACATTTATAGCGGTTAGGCTTTGTAGACCGCTCTTGGAAAGCAACACATCATAAGTAGCAATCGTTGTAGAGTCGTCTTTTCAGGCTTCCAAGTTCTAAGACAAAAAAAATAAAATAAATTTAGCCTTTCATAAACCAGGTAACATAAAAAAAGGACCATTTAAGAAGCTAAGTTACATTTCAAATTCAGTATGGTGTTTTTCAGTTTCTATCAGGGGTTCAATTTCTATTTAAAACATTTTTGATGTGAAGAAGAAAAGGCAAGAGGATTGGTAGACTAGCACAGCTCCTGCAGTACAGTGAGGGCACTCTAACACCGTTCAGTCCTGGGACCCCTAGATGGTTTGAATAAAAACCTGCAGCCAATTTCAGAATCGGCAAGTCCATTTTAACCTTAAATTTTTTTAATGAGCTGAACTTTTTCTTTTATTTTGCATCTAAAAAAACTCAATAGTACGAGTCACCTCTCCAGGTTTGATGTCACTACATTGGTTATCCGTGTCATTTAGAATTGACTTTAAAATACAGCTTATGGTTTACAAAGCCTTCAATAATCTGCTCCATCTTATATTTCAGAATGTCTGTCACCTTACACTCCAAATCGTAACCTTAAATCTTAAAATTAGGGCCTGCTTTTAATTCCAAAAGCTAAACTTAAACTTTAGGTTATGCACCTAAAATCTGAAATAGCTGACCAATAGAAATTCACCAGGCTAATATGGTGGAGCACTTTAAAATACTGCTAAAAACTCATTACTGTAACATGGCTTTCTCATAGCTTCATTTTAGTGTAATCCTGATATTCTGTATATGCATTTAATTTTTTTTTTTTCATGGCTTCATAATCCGTACTAACCCCTACTTTCTTTGCTGTTGTTTTTTCCAGTTTTCTGATCAAAGCACTGTGATGTCCCTACATTGATGGATTGAAGGCCGGAGGTCCACATGACCATCACCGTTTAACTCTACCACATGAAGCCAGAAAACTTTGAGGACTGACTGAGATCATTGATGTTAAGTAGAATGCCTAGCGGGTGGCTGGCCGGGTGGTCTTGTGGCCTTTGAACCCCTGCAGATTTTGTTTTTATTTTCTCCAACCCTCTGGAGTTTTTTTTTCTGTCCTCCCTGGCCATCAGACTTTACTTTATTCTTTGTTAATTAGTATTGCCTAATTTTTATATATATATTTTTCTTTTTTTTCTTTCTTCATCATGTAAAGGAACTTTGAGCTCCATGATTTGTATGAAAATGTGATATAGAAATAAATGTTGTTGTTGTTCTTGTTATAGTATAGTATACATTACCCCATGGTTAATAACGTTAATAAGAAATGATTAATTTTTTTGCCACTGCTTTAAATGCAACTTTGTTTTGCCATTTTCGTTTTTGCTCAACCTTTTCTGTGGAATGTTGTCTGTTAATTAAATTGGAATATTAATAACTTATTAGAAGTAGACACAAAAGGCTAAAGTGCCACAGCTACTTCATTGCTATTCACTTATGTACTGATTAGCAATATTCTTCTTCTTTCGGCTGCTCCCGTTAGGGTTGCCACAGCGGATCATCTTCTTCCATCTCTTCCTGCCCTTGTCAGCTTGCTCTGTCACACCAATCGCCTGCATGTCCCCTCTCTCCACACCAATACACCTTCGCTTAGGCCTTCCTCTTCTCCTCTTCCTTGGCAGCTCTATCCTGAGCACCCTTCACCCAATATACCCAGCATCTCTCCTCTGCACACATCCCAGCCAACACAATCTCGTCTCTCTGACTTTGTCTCCCAACCGTCCAACTTGAGCTGATCCTCCAGTGTCCTCATTTCTAATCCTGTCCATCCTCGTCACACCCAATGCAAATCTAAGCATCTTTAACTCTGCCATCTCCAGCTCTGTCTCCTGTTTTCTGGTCAGTGCCAACGTATCCAACCCATATAACATAGCAGGTCTCACTACCATCTTGGAGATTTTCCTTTTCACTCTTACTGGCTTAAATAATATGAAAATTTACAAGGAATAAAATATTAACCAGTAAGATAAACATTACATGAATAACAGCAGGGAGCACCTGAGATTGTCAGCGTAAGTAATTTTAAGGCAGAAGAAGACACTAAATTAATGCATTTCACTAAAGGGAAGTGAAGCAAAATGACACTTTTTATTGGCTAACTAAAAAGACTACAATATGCAAGCTTTCGAGGCAACTCAGACTCCTTCTTCAGGCAAGATCTTGCCTTGAAAGCTTGCATATTATAATCTTTTTAGTTAGCCAATAAAAAGTGTCATTTTGCTTGACTTCTCACTACATTCATAATGGCTAACAGGGTACAACGCCCTAGTACTCCATTTCACTAAAGAATTTCATTTTCACCTTTTCATTTCTGGGTTCAAACTCTGGGAACAAGAACAGTCCTTAAAACTCACTGCAGTAAAAAGAACCCCCAAGGGTCAAAATTATGGGTTTCAAAGTAGTCTACGGTCTCATCCTGACAAAAGTAGGATGAGTGTGGAGACTGGACCAAGGATGTTATAAGACAAAGTGGGCATTGCCCATTCTGGTAGGCTTTAGCACTGCCTTCTTCTAGAGAAGAGAAAAAGATCAAACTTAGCTAGCACAGATTTATGCTTTGTATTGTTTATTATGGTCCATCGTCTGCATATATTTGCATATATCCAATTTCGAATATCCTTACAACATGAAAAAATTGCATTACTTGGTTTATTGCAGCAAGCATGTTTGGGTTCTTTGTTAAAAGATATCTATCACCACGTCCGAACCACAAATGGAGAAAGTGAATATTATTTAAGGTGGAATCTGGCCAATTTATGAACTTTTGCTCATTTATTGTATTTATCTCGTCATAGTTCTGGCTCCCCAGCTGGAAAGTGTAACAGAGATTTATTTATTTATTTATAAAGCACTTTAAAAAAAACATTAAGGATGACCAAAGTGCTGTACAATAAAAACCCAACATATAAGACACACAATAACCAAAGAGTAAAAGAAACAGAAACACATAAGACCTGAAGAAATTCATAATAAAAATGTACACAGATAGTCAACATCTCATACTGGGTCAAAGGCCAGGAGTAAAAGTGTGTTTTTTAGTAAGACTAGGGGACTCTGCCCCTTGCTTGCTTTGTTCGCCCTCTCCCGTACGGGTGCTACACACTAGCCACTTCGCGATTCTGCCGCTCACATATGGGGATGCAGATGTACAATTTAAACAGATTGTTATTTTTATGGGAATTGTTACATATGCATAACAGAACTATTTTACAGTACTGCGAATAATTAACCATAGTTTAAAAAAAAAATAGTAAAACGTAATAAATTGAAAGAAAATTATGTTTCACGTTGCGTTAGAGGTACTCGTTGCGTTAAACGTTTTTGTTCTGTTTGGCTTTGAAATTAACACGTAAATACTTTTTAAACTTACACTTTTACTGTAAAACTTCAGTAAAAACAATATTTGGAATGAACTTTTCGTCAACATCGCTTTGAAGTTTGATTCTGTGTTTGGACTTTTATCATGACAACACAAAGTATAACTGCCCGCGAGTGAATTTCGTTTCTTTCTCTCTAACAAACAAACTGACTTTTTCGAATGTTTGTCCCTGTGATTTGTTAACTGTCATAGCAAAAGCTATTCTAACTGTAAACTGTAAACATTTTAATACGAATGGCATATCAAGATCTTCTTTGGTGTCTAATGTTTTCCGTGGAAGATGTACTACATTACCTTTCTTGTCGCTTGTTAAAATTTTATATTTAAGAGTTGTTCGACCAATTTTGAATACAACTAATCTTGTTCCATTGCATACCATTACGATACATCCTTCTTTCAACAGTAATTTGGCCGGTGGAAGGCCGGACGGTGTTAACGGTTGTAGATATTCTTCGAGATATTGTAAGTTGATGTTTTCATCTTCCTCACCATCACCACCAACTGTTTCAGCACAGTCTATCGATATGCATTTAACCAATTTTTGACAATTTTCGTGTTAATTCATTTGACTTCATCGTTTCTCGATGCTAGGATTGCCCGTGTACTCATTTCTCTGTTGAAATTCCTTCGGGATGAAATTCTTCAATAAGATTTGGACATAATAAGTCTTCATTTATTGGGAACTTAAAGTGAGGAAAACGTAAAAATGTATAAGAGCTGAGAGAGCAGGAACTGTGTCTGACAAAAGCATTCACACGAATGAGAGGTGAGAGGATCGTAGGCGTGGGCCGTTAACCGTAAATGGTTGAGAGGAGGTAGGGACTTGAAAAACCTCTTAGCAAAAGTCTTGTCTCGCAGGACTTGAAAAAAATCTATTGGAAATAGTCTTGTCTCAAGATTTTCTTTTATAATAGAGAGATTTAAAGACAGCATGTGAAGGAGCCTGCCTAACGTGCAATGGCAAATCGTTCCAGAGTTGTGGAGCTGCAACTGCAAAAGCCTGATCACCCCTAAGTTTGCATCGTGTCTTAGGAACAAGTAAAAGCATCTGGTCTGCTGACCTGAGAGGGTGAGATGGTACAGAAGGGTGCAGCAGTTCTTACAGGTAGAATAGGGCACTACCATTAAAGGATTTAAAATCAAACACAAGAATCCTAAAACGGATTTGAAAATGAACTGGAAGCCAGTGAAAGGAAGCCAAAACTGGGGTAATGTGCTCATGCTTGCATCTACCAAAAATCAAGCAGGGGCATTTTGCACCAGCTGTAGGCAAACAATGGAGGCCTGGCTAATTTCAAAAAGAAGCACATTGTAGTAATCTAGAAGAGAGGTTATAAAAGCATGTATCACTGTTTCAAGGTTGCGTTTAGACAAAACTGGCTTGATTTTTGACAGCCGCCTCAACGGGAAGAAGCAGGATTTTACCACTGTGTTCACATGGCTGTCAAGTTTTAAAGCAGAATCCATTTTCACACCTAAATTTGTGATCATAGATTTCTCATATTGAGCCACAGTGGAATGGTTGATGCAGGGGGTCCCGCTGGTGCTATTGGGTCTAAACAGCAAGACTTCTGTCTTGACTTCTTGTCATTAAAATTTAGAAAATCTAATGCCATCCAACTCCTGATGTCAATAAGGCAATCCAGGAGGGGCTGGACAGAGCATGGACCAGGGCACATCAGAGGGAAATAAACCTGACAGTCGTCTACATAAAGATGAAAGGAACTACAGGTAGCCCCAGGTTACGGACATCCAACCTACGACTTACGAACAGAGCCGCAGCTGCGACGCATGCGTCATTTTCGGCCTGGGGACGCTGCAAGCGGTGGCTGGACAGAGGCTGGAGGGGGGCGATTTCGCTGCTTGCGCAGTGTAGTGTTCCTTTGGGCAGCAAGCAGTTTCACTGCCCGCCCACCACAGACAGCTGCCCCGTTTGTTCTCGGTGGGTGGCGGTAATGCTGCAAGCGGTGACCCAGTTGTGGCTGAACGGAGGCCATTGAGGGTAGCATTGTAGTGTGCCTCGGATGGCTGCCTGTTGAATGGGGGTATGCATACTGTAGTGGAGGTGACTGTGAGGTGGGCTGGTGATGAACCGCCACTCAATGCCCCCATTCATTCTCAATAGCATGCCTGCTTGTACTGTTACGTACATAGCAGGAAGTTGTCTCTTGTCAGTACATCAGACGTATTGACGACGTGCAGAAGAGCTCATCTTAACCTTTTGTCTTCACCCTTCAACAATGTCTCTGAAACACAAATCTAATGCAAGTGCTGGTGATATAATAAAGAGGAGAAAAACCATCACCATGGAAAATAAAGTAGAAATAATAAAGAGGTCAGAGAGAAGTGAAACTCCATCATTCATTGGCAGAGCACTTGGTTACAGTTGGTCAACAATAGCATTTATTAAAGTAATGTACCTGTTCCGACTTACATACAAATTCAACTTAAGTACAAACCTACAGTCCCTATCTCGTACGTAACCCGGGGACTGCCTGTAACGTGTTTCTGGCCAATAGTGCCGAGTGGCAGCAGGTACAAGGAGAACAGAAGAAGTCCCAGGATGGAGAACTGTGGTACCCCCCAGGGGAGGGCAACAGAGGTGGAGGTAAAATCATAGATGCTGACACAAAAACCTCTATCTGTGAGATAAGACCTAAACCAATGGAGAGCTGAACCTGTGATGCCCACCCATTGCTCCAGCCTGGAGATGAGGATCTCATGGTCTATCGTGTTAAAGGCAGCTGTCAAATCAAGAAGCATTAGTAGTACACAGTCACCAGAGTCCACTGTTAAAAGAATATCATTAAAAACCCAGACTAGAACACTCCAGAATTGCTTGTACATCCAAAAGGGACTTCAGTTGGGTGTAGATGACTTTTTCCAAGAGTTTAGAGAAAAAAGGTAGCTTGGAAATAGGCCTAACAGTGGTCCAGACCCGTTTTTTTCAGCAGAGTTTGTACAACAGCATGATCCCGCACACATTCCACCACAGTACCTTCAGCGAACGTTGTGCCTTCCAGTGGTTAGTGTTAGTGCCCATTTTGTCCGGGTATGCTTAACTCACTTTAGTAATCGTGCAGAATTTATATAAAATTGGCTCACGTGGAAATATCCGTTCATGTTGAGTCCCACGATGCCAAAGTGATACGACCTGGACACATCGGGTATTACACATTCCCGGCCTTTCCTCTGCTCAGGCATTCGCAGCCACATGTCCCAGTCCCACATCTAGAAGAAAAGGCAAATAAAATCCAAATTAAGTCATTTCACTGATAATATGTGCTCACATAATCGGGCCAGTGAATAATAAAATAAAAAAAAAAAACTGAGCAATTCTGTCACTGCTGCCTAATCTAAATTCATTGTCTAATAAAAGAGTCAAGTGCATTAAAAATACAACTCGCTGTTGTTACTATTTTTGTATAAATTATGCCCCTTAGAACACTGTGCAGGTGGTGAAGGCCAGAGGGGCTCTATAAAAACGACACCCTTTAAAATATGCGTCTCTGACAAACTGAATGACTGGTGTTCTAGAGAGCTACTGGGAAACGAGAGGTTTAATAGCAAAGAGAGAAGATAAAGAATACAACATTACGACACTCATTTATCACAGGCAATAAAATGAAAAAAAGGAAAACTCATCAATAATCTCCGAATCTCTGCCATGCCAATGGCACTATTTGCATTTCTGTTGTTTAGCTGATATGAAACATGAGCATGTTTTGCAGCAGAAGGAATACGACTCCTTTCATAGTAGATCATCTCTAAGATTACAGATATGATTAAATGTGAAAGCCTGATAAAAGGAAGTCACTGCGCACTGGAGAAATTCCGAAGGACTGGAAATGGCAAATATCATCACATTATATAAAAAGGATGACAGGGCAGATCCAAGCAATTATAGGCCAGTAAGCTTAACGTGCATCACAGGAAGTAATTATTAAGAATAAGATTGAGCAACACCTGGCAAGGACAGGAGTTATTAGGAACAGTCAGCATGAGGTCAAAAGAGGGAGGTCGTGTTTTACTAACAGGCTGGAATTCTATGAGGAGGCAACAAAAGGATACGACTAAAGGGGAGCACATGATATTAATTATCTAGACTTTCAGAAAGCATTTGATGAGGTGCCACATGAGAGGTTGGGCATCAAACTAAAAGAAGTGGGATTTCACGGTGATGTTTGCAGAAGGGTGCAGAATTGGCTCAGACACAGGAAGCAGAGGGTTATGGTGTGAGGAACCTCATCAGAATTGGCTGACCAGCAGTGGTCAATGCTGGGTCCGCTGCTATTTTTAATATAAGTAACAAGCTGATTAAGTTTGCCAATGATGCCAAGATAGGTGGATTGGCAGATAAATTGGAATCCATTATATCATTACAGAAGGACTCGGATAGCAGGCAGACTTGCGGCAGATGAAATTTAATGTCAGTAAATGTAAAGAATTACACATAGGAAGTAAAAATGTGAGGTTTGAATATACAATGGGTGGTCAGAAAATCGAGAGTACACCTTATGAGAAGGATTTAGGAGTCATAGTGGACTTTAAGCTATCGACTTCCTGACAGTTATAAGAAGCCACTAAGAAGGCTAACAGAAGGTCATGTTATATAGCGCCTTGATCTGTGCAGTACAAGTCACAGGAGGTTCTGCTCAAGCTTTATAACACACTGGTGAGGCCTCATCTGGAGTCCTGTGTACAGTTTTAGTCTCCAGGCTACATAAAGGACATAGCAGCGCTGGAAAAGGTCCAGAGGAGAGTGACTAGGCTGATTCTGGGGCTACAGGGGATGAGTTATGTGGAAAGATTAAAAGAGCTCAGATTAATGCTTCCATTAAGTTTAGGTCTTGGTAGGTCTGAATACACAATGGGAGGTTGGAAAATTGAGAGTTCACCTTATGAGAAGGATTTAGGAGTCGTAGTGGACTCAACACTATAAACTGCCAGACAGTGTTCAGAAGCCATTAAGAAGGCTAACAGAATGTCAGGTTATACGAGTATAGCGCCCTGACGTGTGCAGTACAAGTCACAGGAGGTTCTGCTCAAGCTTTATAACATACTAGTGAGTCCTCATCTGGAGTGCCGGGTGCAGTTTGGGTCTCCAGGCTATAAAGAGGACATAGCAGCACTAGAAAAAGGTCCAGAGAAGAGTGACTAGGCTGACTCCAGGGCTACAGGGGTTGAACTATAAAGAAAGAATAAAAGAGCTAATGACCTGAGTGAAGTGTTTAAAATTATGAAGGGAATTAGTACAGTGGATCGAGACTGTTATTTTAAAACGAGTTCATCAGCTGGAAACTTGTCAAGGGTAAATTTCGCATAAACATTAGGAAGTTTTTCTTCACACAAAAGAACTACAGACACCTGGAATAAGCGACCAAGTAGTGAGGCAGAGAGTAAGACTTTTGGGACTTTCAAAACTCAACTTGATGCTTTTTTTAGAAGAAGTAAGTGGGTAGGGCTGGTGAGCTTTGTTGGTCTGAATGGTCTGTTCTCATCTCAATTGTTTTAACGTTCTAATGTTCTAAAAGATCAAAAATTAATTTAATTAATTCACCAATTCTGGCCCAGTGTGAGTGAGAGAGAGGGGATGTGTATATCATTTAATGGGATGGTGGTGTCCTTGTGCCCAGCGATGCCAAGATAAGCCTACAATCCTGAATTGCATTAAGTACAGTATATGTAAAACATTTATAAAAACACACACTAGCCCTCTGTGAAGCACAGTGGTGACAGAGTCAGGATCTGGAGATGATCATCTGCAGCAGGCCCTAGAAGGGTAGAAAGGGGAAAACAAATGCAGCAAAATGTGGAGAAATCCTGGCCGAAAACCTAATGAAGTTTGCAAGAAACCTGCACCTTGGGAGAATATTTAACAATGGAATGGCTTCAAAACAATAATGTGCATGTTCTGTGGCCTCATGTGTAATGCAGTGCATAGAATTCATGCTAAAACATGGCGTACGTACAAAAGAAATCAAGATGCATTAATCTGTGCGTACGCCAAGTTCTACGCACTTATTCTTTATAAATACCAAACGAATGTGAAATGTAACACATGCGTACGTGCCTACAGCCCCACTCTGATTCCTCCCAGAATTTTACATATTTTAATATGCAAATGAATATAAATATCACCTTCCATTCAGTGCTAGGTTTAAAAAACAATGGAAAAGGCACATGAAAAAAAGAATAATTTCAACAAATGCGAAATGCACGCAAGGAAAAATGTATTATTTGTTGGCTTAAGCAGTGGTATAAGAAATAAAAGTGTGGCGGAAACACTTGAAAGTTCAAGTTCAGAAAGTCACACAGTGTCCAAAAGAAAAAAAAGAAGTGGTGCAAGAGCCATTTTCCTAGTTCTATAAAATTCATGAATATTTTATTAAATGATAATGCATAAAATATGGGAGGTTCCTATAACCCCCGTGAATAGAATTGTGTTGGTATTTTCCTGCCATTTCTAACAGTTTTGACTAAAACAATAATCTTCAGTTAGTGACAGCTTGGCCTTGAGTAAGGAATGGAAGGCATATGGTTTTAAACCGTGCCTGGGCACATATCTATGTGCCAATCGGCTTACGGGCCTTTTGAGTGTGTGAAGTAAATATGTAAGAAAATAGCACTTAATTCATGTGCTGTGCCGTATGCTTAAAGCATACAGAAGAAGAATTTAAGAATCTTTAAGAAGAGAACAAAAAGTAAAGAACTTTTAAGTACAGAAATAACTAAAGTTTATCAAGAAAAGCTAAGTTTAAGACAAGATACATTTTTCCCTTTTTTTGCCTTTTATTCTACGTGTGTAACTATTGTATCTTTTATTTTTGTGTGGATTATTTGCTTTTAACTTTCACTAAATATTTTCAAAACAAATTTTTGGACTGTGAGATTTCTTTAGACATGTGTTTTACCCGTGCTTGACCATACCTTATTTCGGCAGTAACAAGTGGTCAGATATCACAGTCAACGTGAAAGAGCAAGTCACAGCCCACCGTCTCTTTATTCTGTTTCAGACAATATTACAAAAAAATGGACCCCCGTGCGATGGTCAGGCGGTGATGATGCTGCTGCTATGCTGAGTTCGTCTTCAGGCTCTGACTGCATATACACCTCTGCCTCGGAAACCACTGGACGACCATCTGGCTGTGTGCTGGCGGACTGTTCTGTAGTCACAAAATGCAATAATGGATGCTGTAAGAGATGCGGCCAATGAACTAAGGAATATAAAGGCTGTACTATGCGACGCTGTCCACAATTTAAATGGATTAGTTAAAAAATAAAAGCTGTATCCGATTGCCTGTTTTTAAATTCAAACGAAGTTGTAACGCTGTCCGATCTGGCTGATCATTTGGTGGGTCGTCATCATAGCGCATCTCTTCAGGTACGTGCTTGCACACTGCGACACACTTTCTGTGCACTACAGAGCAGTACACTTAAAGAGAGGAAATGCTTTCTATTTACAAAGGCAAATTCACTCTCTGAAGGTGCCTTTAAAGTGTAGCATCATGGACCGATTCTCTGCTCTTTACTTTGAGGTGACTCGCTATCCTTAAAGTGATTGTTTGCCTACTGCAGCACCAGCTGGAAAAAGCACCAGCGACTGTGCGGGGCTGCCCTTATTGTGGCGGAGTGGTGGCTCTGAGGCTAGGGATCTGCACTGGCAATCAGAAGGCTACCGGTTCGAATCCCATAAATGCCAAAAGGGACTCTGCTCTGTTGGGCCCTTAACCTGCAATTGCTGAACACTTTGAGTAGTGAGAAAAGCACTATATTAATGCAAAGGATTATTATTATTAATTATTATTATAATTTTTCCAGCTATATATGATGTAACGTCAGCTCATTCTTTCGGTGATTCATCCGTGGCTGATGCTACTTGTCTGGCATCGCCGTAATAGCCATGTGCATGCAGCTGACCGCTCCAATTACATTTGGAAAACCAGACGTTGCTGTGAATTGCACTTTTATGTTTCCAGAGTGTAAGGAAAACTGATTTATCTGAATGACAAGCAGATTATACCATCCTATACAGCTGGAGTGGCGCGACTCAGTAATGATTGTGAAATACCTGATCAGCTAGCAAGTTCACGTTGAAAAGCTCCTGTGGCTAAAAACCCGAGAGTGGATAAAACTTATAAAGGAGCAGGTAGAGCACAAGTCCTCAAAGTCTGCCTTTGTAAAGTCAGCATCAGTTCAGCACACAGCGCCAAGAGGGGAGCTCATGGAAAATCAAAATCTACTTAGAAGCCAATCGTCATCATCTGTAAATATGCGCTCTCTTCTAATTCATCGTTTTGTGAGGTCTTCTAACATCGCTAAAGCAGCCATGGTAGTTGGAATCGTTTGGCCATTCCATGCACCATTATATTGTTACAGAATGATTACAACCAAGTGAATTCAATTTGTAAATTATATGCAATTAATTTCTGGACATTT
>JANRMT010062857.1:44242090-44272969 GCA_026402145.1 Polypterus bichir lapradei | reverse complement strand
TTTCCACTTTATTCTCGACATTTCCACTTTATTCTCGCTGTTTATGTTGAGATTAAAGTCGACATTTCCACTTTATTCTTGCAGTTTGTGTCGAGATTAAAGTTGACATTTCCACTTTATTCTCACCGTTTATGTTAACATTAAAGTCGACATTTTCACTTTATTCTCGACATTTCCACTTTATTCTCACCATTTATGTTGAGATTAAAGTCGACATTTCCACTTTATTCTCGTCGTTTATGTCGAGATTAAAGTTGACATTTCCACTTTATTCTCGCCGTTTATGCTAAGATAAATACTTGATATCATTTTCATGATGAATTGCATTAAACCATGTATTAAACATGGGGGGGCACGGTGGGGTGATGGTAGTGCTGCTCCCTCGCAGTAAAGGATCCCCAAGTGTACGTTCCGTGCAGAGAAGTTTATGGCAGGTGTGGCGAGGCCCCAAAAGCTGGATGTATGAATGGGTATCGCAGTGGTTTAACTGAACTAATGTGTAAATGTTGGTTTCATGATCTGGTGGTCGGAGACACAAACACAGAATTCAATGGATGCTCTTGAGAGCAGGCTTTCTTTATTGCATGCGTGCTGTCTCTATCTGACGTACCAAAACCCCAGTTCCTATCTTTCCTTTTTCTTTTGCCACATAACCAATCACCACACGATAAATGACTTTGTGGAAGTAAAACTACTGTAGATATAAACTCAGGACACGGAGTGTTCAGAACTTTGAAAAATCTTCGTTATACATGTTTAATTAGGCCATCAATTTAGGGTTGTGCCCATCCCAGCAAGCATTGTGTGTGAGTCAGGAACAAATCCTGAACGGGGTGCCAGCTCATCACAGGGTGAATACGAGCAACACATACACTAGGGGCAATTTAGCAGAACAAAACCCCACGTCCTACATGACTTTGAAAGGATACTGAAGCACACCGAGTAAACCCACCAGATAAACATGCAAACTCAAGGCAGGGGACACCTGGGACCCCCTTATTGCGAGGCAGCAGTGCAACCTCCATGCCACCGTGCCTCCTCGTGTTTAATACATGCTTTAATGGATTTAATCATGAAAATTATATCAAGTATTTATCTTAGCTTTCTAAATGTTCAGGGAGCAGGAATATCATGAAATTAATGTATTCTGTGTTGTGATCGCTGCCTGCACCTCCTCTTAGTGTAAGAGGAAATCAGTTTAAGAAGCAAGTAGTGATTAACAGTGGTCGAGGAACACTTAACACAAAGCATTTAATGCTGTACATTAATTATGACGGGGTTTGAGAAAATCTAGCAAATTAAACATTGATTTTAAGATGAAGTTTATGACGTTCTACTTTTAATGACAAAATAAAGTCAACATAAATGTTGAGATTAAAGTGGAAATGTCGAGAATAAAGTTGGCATGTTGACTTTATTTTCGATATACACGTTCTTTTCTTCACTGTGTCTGTATTTTATTTACCCTTGTAATTTTGCTGATTTGAATGCCTGTCACTGCTCAATGCTGATTACTTACAACACCAAATTGGTTGGATGAGCTTGTTAAGCCTTGAACGTCATAGACAGGAGTGTCCAGTCATGAGTGGTAAAAGGTATTTAAGGTGGTCAATTACAAGTTGTGCTTCCTTCCCTTTGACTCTCCTCTGAAGAGTGACAAACAGCATGGGATCCTCAAAGCAACTCTCAAAAGTTCTGAAAACTAAGATTGTTGAGTCTCATGTTTAGGGAAAGGCTACATAAAGCTATCTCAGAGATTTAAACTGTCAGTTTCAACTGTAAGGAATGGAATCAGGAAATGGAAGGCCACAGGCACAGTTGCTGTTTAACCAACCCAGGTCTGGCAGGCCAAAAAAAATACAGGAGCAGCATATGCCCAAGCAGGATTGTGAGAATGGTTACAGACAACTCACAGATCACCTGCAAAGACCTACAAGAACATCTCGCTGCAGATGGTGTATCTGTAGATCATTCTACAATTCAGCACAATTTGCACAAAGAAGCACTTTCTGCACTCGCGCCACAAACAGAGTCGCTTGTTTTATGCAAAAGCTTATTTAGACAAGCCAGATTCATTTTGGAACAAAGTGCTTTGGACCGATGAGACAAAAATGGAGTTATTTGATCAGAACAAAAAGCGCTTTGCATGGTGGAAGAAGAACACTGCATTCCAAGAAAAACACCTGCTACCTCCTGTCAAATTTGGTGGAGGTTCCATCATGCTGTGGGGCTGTGTGGCTAGTTCAGGGACTGGGGCCCTGGTTAAAGTCGATGGTCGGATGAATTCAACCTAATATCAGCAGATTCTTCAGGATAATGTTCAAGCATCAGTCACAAAGTTGAAGTTACGCAGGGGTTGGATATTCCAACAACACAGTTCAAAATCTACAAAGGCATTCATGCAGAGGGAGAAGTACAATGTTCTGGAATGGCCGTCACAGTCCCCTGACTTGAATATCATCGAAAATCTATGGGATGATTTGAAGCAGGCTGTCCATCAACTTGAACTGAACTGGAGAGATTTTGTATGGAAGAATAGTCAAAAATACCTCCATCCAGAATCCAGTCACTCATCAAAAGCTATAGGAGGCGTCTAGAGGCTGTTAGATTTGCAAAAGGAGGCTCAGCTAAGTATTGATGTCCTATCTCTGTTGGGGTGCCCACATTTATGCACCTGTCTAATTTTGTTTTGATGCATATTGCATATTTTCTGTTAATCCAATAAACTTAATGTCATTGCTGAAATACTCCTGTGTCCATAAGGCATGTCACATATTAAAAGGACATTGCTACTTTGAAAGCTCAGCCAATGATAAACAAAATCCAAAGAATTAAGAGGGGTTCCCAAACTTTTTCATATGACTGTATTTGCTTTCGATAGTTGGGTACGGACCCGCGTTATTGCTTAAACTGGTAATTAATGCTTGTCTGTGTCGTACACCAAAAGCTACGGGCACTTGGTGCTGGTACATAATGAACGATGCGGCTGGATTTTAGATGGTTGCAAAAATGTTTGCTTGCAGTAGGGCTGAACGACTAATTGATATGAAATCGGAATCGCGATTTGAAATAACGCAATTAACAAATCACAAAGGCTATAATTTATGCAGCGTGTCTGACCGATAGGGCTTTCAGATCGAACCTTGCATTTCGAATGTAATTCGAAATTATTTTTAAAAAGTTTTATTTGACGGCAAATGCTGACATTTGATTGTAAAAGAAAAATTGTGCTGTTTTACCCACACTAATTTTGACTCCGAATTCCTCCAGTCGTGCTTTGTAAAGCTCCCGTATTTTGCAGATCTGTTTTTGCACTTCGCATCCACGATCGGCCTGTTCATAATTTTGAATGATTAGCTTGTTTCTTTTCATTAGGAAAACAGCACTTTTTTAAACCTTTGTCACCTTTGTTTTAATTTCAAGCCTTCTCTGTTGATAAATGTAATTTTTTCCTTCTCCATGGCCCTATTACGCTTCCATATAAATTAATAATAAAAAATGCTATGGCTTCTTTTATCTGAATTTGCTTTCGATAGCCTGTAGGGTACGGGCCTGCATTATCGCGTAAACGGGTAATTAATGCTTAAGTGTGATCGGCCTGTTCGTAATTTTAAGTGCTTAGCTTGTATATTTTTTTTTTATTATTAAAACTTCCAGCTAGGCCCCTTCAATATTTATTTATTTATTTTTATTCCGCCTCAGTGATGTGCCCTTTAATCCACAAGTCAAACCCGTCGCAGTTGGGTGGGCCTCAGGGGGTTTTGCCCGTTAAATCGGACTGCTAAGGCCAGCCATTATTTTTCTTCTTCTTCTTCTTTTTTTTTTTTTTTTATGGGACTCAATTTCTGCAAAAACTGCGCTATGACAGGAGGAAGCCTGGGCACACCAGAAGCTGTTGCAGAAAAGAGGATGGTGGCAAAATTGGAAAATCCCCTCCATCTCCTCCAAGTGGCACTCTCGTGGCGCACTTTTAGCTAACTGAGCTTCGAAGCGCCTCTAGGGGTCTATTCTGCCTACTGCTATCTGGCATTTCAATGCTTCCTCTCAGGGCACTCGTTAAGTTTATTTTGAAATATCTGAACAATAGTTATTTATTTATGAGGGGCGTTCAATAATTTATCAACCTCAGTAGGAAAGAAAAGAGTTGTCATGAAATGTTTGTTTTATTTGTCAGTCTTGTCCCCTGAAAGTTCCATACACGTCATCTACCTTTCCTGCAATGATTTTAACCCCTTTGAAAATAAAATCTTCTGTTTGACTATCCAACCAGGACATCACAGCCACCTTGATGTCTTCATCACTTAAAAACCGATGTCCACAGAGAGATTTCTTCAAAACTCGCAACAGGAAATCATCTAACCAGTTGCCGCGTCTCTGCTTCATCCATGTATACAGTGCCCTCCATACTCTTTGAGGCAAAAACCCCTTTTTCTTTGATTTAGCCCTTTGCTCAACTGTTTAAAATTACAAATCAAACAATTCAGTCATCGTGATTAAAGTGCATGTTGTAGGGCTGGGGGATATGCACCAAAAATCATATCTCAATATATTTTAGCTGAATGGTGATATTTGATATATATATCTCAATATATTTTTCTTCCCCTAAAGTAATAACCAAAAGACAGTTCTGAGTCAAAGCCACATGTCCCAAATGTCACATAAGGCACCTAGCATGATTTTCAGGCTGCTCTGTAATACAAGCCCTTTTACAAGTAGAAACAATTTACACCCGGTGTTACAGACACAAATCAAATGTATGTTTTTATTATATCATATTAATAATAATAGCAGCTCACTACTCAAAAATGCGGAGCACCCAGACTCGAACCGGCAACCTTTTGATTGTAAGATAGCAGTTCTTACCTCTGCACCATCCAAGAAGATATATTAATTTTCTGTCGATTGACATTTCAGTTTGGGATTTTCACTCATAGACCGCAACATGTATAATGAATGATTTGTTTTTTACTTTGGTAATTTTCTTGAATAAAAGCGCATGTGTTTATTTGATACCAGTAATGGTGGACTGCACGATAACGTGCAGTGAATACACTTGACTTGAGCATTCCTGGTTTTCCTCTTCTTTCTCTATACGTTTAGCATTCGTTTGCTCAGACGTTGATGCGCTTGCTGCTTCCTGAGCAGCTCTTCTTTTCTCCACCCTAGCTGTCCGCTTCTTCTCTCCTTCCTTTGGCATCTTTTCTCGTTAAAACTGTCAGTGTTTGTGTTGCAATTACTTAGCTTAAGCTGGCACTTAAGTCTGCAATCTGCCTCAAGAATGATTATGCCATATGCATACGCCTCTGCCGAGAGTTAATTCTACAATAAATAAAATAAAACTAAGAATAGTAATAAAAAATATCACCCTGAAAGTGGACAATAGAGGTCACGTAGTATATGTGTACCAAATTTCAGGTCAATAGGTCAAATTGTTTGCATGCTACAGGTGATTTAAAATCTTGGACAGACAATCGGACAGCCACAGTAGCATTTTATATACGAAGATTTGGACTAAAGTCTTCACACATTATACACTTCACGTCAATATTACTATAACTTGGTAAAAGTTTCTGTTTTAGTTATGTGTACAACATTTCTTGCCTCGCATTTCCTGTCATCCTACACTTTATCAGATTGTTGTAGACACGGAACACACATGAAATGTATGTGTTCCAAATAACAATATATTATTTACCCTCTACAACTCCAGGCACCTCACACCATGATAAAGAGACTTGAGCTGCTGCGGTGAGGGGGGAGTGGGGAGTGGGATAGCAGGCTGCTTGCGCTGATCAGCACATTTGCAAAACAAAAGACACTAATGAGGAGAGGTGTGAAGGAATTTAAGGAGGCCCGGATTATGACTTTTTTCGTGGGCTTCCGGATCTAAACACTAGCGTGGAGAGTCGCTCGCGTTACTGAAGAGTCTATCGCTGCAGGTGGAAGCTGCTGTTGCTGTACTTTGTATATAAGAGCCAGTTCAAATGTTATTTACCTATGTACCTTGATTTATTTACTGTTATGGTGTATAAAATCTGTACATTTTGGTTTCCATTATATTTTGTTTCAGACAAGACAACAGATGAACTAAGACAAATTAAAGCAGGTTTTCTTCCCTTACACCTTACTTTTATAACACTTGTTCATAGCTTAGAAAGAATGCTGAGCTGATACCTCAGGCTATTGATTACTTTATGGATGGACATCTGGAACAACAGTTTGGTTTACAGCCTGGGACAGGAAGAATTACTGATACCTCAGAGTACATCAAAGGTTTTGTTGTTTGGGAAAACGGACAGTGAATGAATTCATCAATCATTTTGACAGCCAGCCAATCAGGTGCATGTGTTGTGAAACCAAGGCATGCCATTTTCATAATAAATATGCCTTGGTTTGAGACAGAAGAGGAGAGAAGCAAAGGGAGAAGAGAAGAGGAGAAGAAAAAGAGGAATGGACGAAGACGGCCCTCGTCGTCAGAAAGGCATCATGAACATCGATTGCTAAATCAAACGCCTCCCTGGGACATTCATCCTTGTCATCTGTAACTTTTTCGTAAGCTTTTTCTAAAGACTATATATTCAGACTTTCCTATCAGTACCTATTTTCTAGTATTCTTTGTTCTTGTGGTATTATTATTATTCTTGTAATAAATACCATGCTGCTTTTAACTTTCAATGCTTTGTCTTAATGTCTAGAGTGATTGAAGTAATAAGTTAGATTTCTTTGAGCACCTGGTGACAGCCGGATTTTTGCCATTATTTCTGTGCTGCGAGGTTTATAAGGCTGAGAGTGAGAACGCTACTCAACAGAAGGGACAAATACGATAAAGAAGGTTTTCTTGGCTGATAAATGGCATATAGTCAAGAATGCTGAGTCTTTGTATGTTTAAATGTATTCTTATAGACCAAAAGTAATATTTAGGTCTGAGATATCACTAAAACATTGTATTGTTGTTCGTGCCGAAAATAAGTAAGTCTCTTGAAGTGCCGAATGACAGGCTGTTATTCCTATAGCACTTGTGTGGTTTAAAGTGCTAAGGGTTAATCAGCGTGCGTGTGTCATTCATAGGGCACTGTTGTGGTTAGGGTCTGTGTGTGTGTTTATCTATGTATGTATGTGTTCATCTTAAAGTGCAACAGTAGACCGACCCGATAATGAACTTGACGAGAACACTTACCCTTGAGGAAACAGGTAAAGGGCAAGTTGAGGGAAATACCATGATAATACAATTTACTTATCTTCCTACAACGTAAAGTCACAAGTAGACTGCTGAGCTTCCTTTGTACATATACAAAGTGCAGCGACGGCAAAAGTGCGGCGTGCATTCTTTCTCGGATGTAGAACCCTCGTCATCATCTGAGTTCACCTCTGTCATAGGATGTCTATGTGAAAACAGCAGTGTCAGATCAGGGGGTACGTGAACGCAACTGAGAGAATAAAATTTAATTAAAAAAAAAAAAAACAACAAAGCTAACCTTTACATTTACACCAGCTGTTACAGACTCAAATCAAATGTATGTTTTTATTCTAAAATAGTAAGAATGACAGTAGCTCGCTTCTCAAAACGGCGTTGTCCGGGGTCGAACCCATGAAGTTTCGATTACCAGTCAACAGTTCTTACCGTTGCGCCACCAAAGCAGTCGCATCAAAGGGGTGTCAATGTCGTACCTTAGCGCGGGTTCTTTTTCTGCAGTTTTATTTTTGAATAGAAGCGCACTTGTTCTGTTATATTTGTACCTTTTATGAAAGTGTTTCTTTGATTTTTGGACTTCAGGCTTCACACATTATACACTTCATGTCTACATTTTGCCAATTATTACTAAAACATGAAAAACGTTTCTGTTTTAACGATGTGTTTACATAGATTGTTGTAGACACGGAACACACATCAAATGCATGTGTTCCTAATAATGATATAGTATTTATAAAAGTTGTCATTTTGCTTCACTTCTCACTCTATACAGCTCTAAGCAACTGACACGCAGGTAAGCAGACCTGAGCTGAGAAAACTGTGTGGTGGTGGGGGATGTGATAGCAGACTGCTTGCTGCTTATTGACACATTTACAAGACAAAAGATGCTGATGGAGAGGTGTGAAGAGATTTAAGGTGGGATGGATTTATGAGTTTTTTTGTAGGCTTTGGTAATTCTAGTGTTAAGTGAAAGTCTTCAATATGCTCTTTAATCACGTGTCAATTGTTTGAGTTGTAAGCAGGGGGGGATCAAGAAAAAAATGTGTCACTGTCCCAAATATTATGGAGGGGAATTGTAAATAATGACATTCAGTAAGAGGCAATCAGGCTTATTTAGCTAATAACTTCAAAGTAGTAGAGGTGAATTTTGAAAGTCTGTTTAAATCCTGTAAATCTAGCACATTACTTGGAATGTTCCTGTTAGTTGGACCCGTGATGTTGAATTTCTGAAAAAAAAAATTCATATATAAAGCCAACAGTTTTTTACAATGAACACTGATACCAGCAACGAGTGGTTTAATTAAAAATTATGTTATGTGATAAATGGAATGAAAACCAACAGCCACTGGCTTCCCTGGCAGTGAAGGCTGAGAAGCTTTGTTCAGTGGTGTGCCATTAGTTTGTAATATGGGGGACACTCCTTGTTGTGCCATATTTGTAGTGGGCTATGCAAACAGCTTATTGGGACTTGCTTCTTGGTTATTTAAGCTTTTTTTTTTTTTTTTTTTATAGGTGCCATCATGCAAAGAGAGACCAGCCACACTATGTGACACTTGGTTGCTGCTTACTAAAAGGCGTTTTATTCACTGTGCCATGGAGAACTGGAAACCAAACCCCCGAGCCAAGCCATTTATCCCAAGACAACAGCGCAGCCTGTATCTGACGTGGAAGTACAAGCTGACAAACCAGAGAACCATCAGGAGGCTCTGTCAGGTAGAAGTGTTCCTCTTATCCGTCTTGTCGAGGGTTAAGTTTCAGTTGGGATAAGTTGCCAGTTTCATATGCAAAAAGTACATATGGTTTTGAGGCACCCTGAATTTTTTTTTTTCTTCTTTTAATTTTCTGGGGTTCACAATCAGGAGAAAGACGAGCTGTCTGGGATCAGGAACAGAGAGCGAGTCTATCATGGAGCCAACTTTTATTTTCTGACGTGTGTGAAATTTTACAGTTATCAGTGTTTTTCCTACCATTAATATTAGGGATACTCTGATTAGATTTTTTTTTTTTTTTAGGGTCGATACCAGCCACCGATATCGTGTTACTGTATCAGCTGATTCTGGATATATATATTTTTTCTTCTTTCTGTACAGTATATTTAAAAAAGAAAAACTTTTACACTAAGCTCCTGCATAACCAGGTGCATAGAAGCCTTATGTACTTTATTTATTAAAGTGGTAACTTTGGTATTTTTGTCTTTAATCTATCGACTGCAAGTATTATCTCTCAACTTTTATAAGCAAAATACTAGGGGGCTTTGCTTGTCAACAGCTGGGGCTGGCGCTGGACACCCACAATCTCATGCCTGAACCACTCAAAGGGCATCGGGGCACCCCTCCATTAGAGAAAACGATTGTATTTATAGAGCTGGTATACAGAAGAGTATGCGGGGCATGGGAGGAAGATGGTTTGGTCCTTAGTTATTATAGATAGAAAATCAGTTACTTGATTATTTCACTACAGCGGCCTATTTTAAATACCAATGATTTGGTACGGTTTTCGCCCCCTCCATAGTACAGAAACGACTCTTGTTAAAATTACTAATGACCTCCTTTGGCAACCCACCGCTGTTACTTCAGGTGGGCTCTGTCCTGGAGCCGCCTCTTTTTATTAATTACCTTCTTCCCCTTGTCTGTCTATCTATCCTTTTCACGTTTGAAACAGAAATTACGTATGACCACAACAATCAGGTTACACAGAGAAAGTGAGACAGAAGCAGATCGAGAGAGGAGGCTTGCAGGCTCGCTGATCAACGTATACGACAATCAGAATTGACGGCCTCACAAACACCCGAACAACGTGCTAAACAGAATCAAATTCAACGGATGCAGTATTCACAGGCTACCATGTCACTCAGGCGTCGGGGTCTGTATATGGAGGGATTCGATTATAACATTGAAAAAGATTATTGCCTACATCCAAAAGTTACAATAGGAGAAATGGACCTCATGTGTGAGTACTGCCAAGCACAGAGGGTTACATTTGAATCACATGGGATGTGGTGTTCAGATAGCAAGGTGAAATTAACACCTTTAAGCCATCCACCTGAACCGTTGTTGTCTCTTATTTCTGGCGCAAATCCACATTCAACTCATTTTCTACAGAACATTAGGAAATACAATTCGTGTTTTCACATGACATCGTTTGGCACCACGGCTGCTACCGAGGAGTCTGGCTTTATGCTGACATTTAAAATGCGGGGGGCAAATCTATCATAGAATTGGGTCATTAATGCCGTTGCATCATGAGAGCCACAAATTTTTCCCTTTCACTCAGTGAGCAAAGCCACTGAGTAATCTGCTAGTATCTTTCATAAATATGACATTAATTTTCACTGTTATGCTGATGACACCCAGCTGTACCTTGCTAGTAAACCCACCTCTTCTTTTCCACCATCTTCGCTTATTGATTGCATTGCTGAAATTAAATCCTGGTTTTCTTCAAATTATCTTAAATTAATCAGTGACAAAACTGAGGTTCTCCTCATTGGTACACGATCATCATTATCCAAAGCTAATAATCTTTCACTTGCTATTGGTAACTCCTTTGTTTCCCCATCACCTCAGGTCAAGAGTCTAGGTGTCATCCTTGACATTACTCTTTCTTTACAATCTCGCATTAAAAACGTCACCCGGTCTTCTTACTTCCACCTATGTAATGTTAATGTCATCTGCCCCTCCCTCACTCCCCATACCACTGCCATTCTTGTTCACAGTCTTGTTACTTCTCGTCTGGACTATTGCACTTCACTGCTGTTTGGTCTCTCTAATAAATCTCTCCATAAGCTTCAGCTAGTCCAGAATTTTGCTGCTCGCCTCATTACTCGAACCCCGGTCTATTCACCATATCACTCTGGTCTTTCAGCAGCTTCATTGGCTTCCGATTATGTTTCGAATTGATTTTAAAATTCTGCTGTTAACATTTAAGACCATTCATAACCTCGCCCCTCTATATCTTCTCTGACCTTCTTCAAGTTGCCATTCCCTCCTGTAATTTAGATCCTCTTCCTCCATCCATCTGACCGTCCCTCTCGCCCGTCTAACCACCAAGGGGAGCTAAGCATTCAGTTGTTCTGGAACTCACTACCTACTGAGCTTAGAAATACCGAGTCATTCTCGACCTTCAAATGTAAACTTGAAACCCATCTCTTTAAAATGGCTTTCTTCTCTATGATTACAGTGGCTTTGTTTGTTTCAATCTTTATATTTTCTGATGTTTTAAGTTTTCTTTATAATGTGTTTTTTATTTATTGTTTGTTTAGTGTCCTTGAGTGCTTAGAAAGGCGCCTTGTATAAATAAATGTATTATTAAAAAGCTAGATTTCACCCTGGGGACAAATACATTTCTTTCTATAAATAAAATTCCTCTAAAATACATATTTTTTTAAACTAATAAAATATGTAGAGCAAACATTTATCCATAATGCCTATGGCATTAAAGAAAATAAAATGCTTCTCATAATTTCAAGCTGTCCTAACAAATCACCAGAACCAAATGATATTTTTTCTCGAGTTCTTAAGGAGGTTAGTGAGTACAGATATAAACCCTTGAGGGATATTTTTAGGAAGTCATTATCCACTGGGGAAATTCAGGAGGATCGGAAAATGGCAAATATTATCCTGTTACATAAAAAAGATCCAAGCAACTGTACCAAGCAAGCTTAACGTGCATCACAGGAGAATTTAATGCAAAGAATTATTAAGAAAAAAATTGTGCAGCTCATCATCAACAACAGTTTATTTCTTGTATAGCCCAAGAAATCACACATGGACTGCCACAATGGACTTTATCAGGCCCTGTTTTTGACATCCCCCCACTACCGCGCCTTGACTCCTTAAGAAGACAAGAAAAAACTCCCAAAAAGTACCCTTGTAGGGGAAAAAAAATGGAAGAAATCTTGGGAAAGAGAGAGAGGCTGGGTGTGCAACGGGTTTCATAAAGTGGGGTAAATACAACACATGAAACATAACACAAGTTTTCTACTTCACATGGAAAGAACAAGAATTTTACTGAACAGTCAGCATGGGTTCAGAAGAGGGAACAAGAAACAAAAGGATATGACCAGAGTGGAGTTTATGATATTTATCTGGACTTTGAGAAAGTGCCACCTGAGATGATGGGCATCAAACTGAAAGAAGTGACAGTTGAGGGTGAGGTGTGCAGAGTTGAGTCAGACACAGGAAGCAGAGGGTGATGGTGCGAGGAACCTCATCAGAACTGGCTGATGTTAAGAGTGGTGTCCATCAGGGGACAGTGCTAGGAGAAGGAGGCTAGGGCTACTGATATTTTGAATCTATATATAAATGATCTGAATAAAAAAAAATATAAATAACAAGCTGGTTAAGTTTGCCGATGATACCAAGATAGGTGGATTCGCATATAATCGAGAATCAGTTCAGTCATCAATGAGGGATTTGGACAGCAGACAAGGCTTGGGCAGATTTATGGACGATTAAATTTGATGTCAGTAAATGTAAAGAATTACATGTAGGAAATAAAAATATGAAGTTTGAGTAGGATTTAGGAGTCATAGTGGACTCGACACTATCAACTGCCAGACAGTGTTCAGAAGCCATTAAGAAGGATAACAGAATGTCAGGTTATATGGCACCTTGACGTGTGGAGTACAAGTCACAGGAGGTTCTGCTCAAGTTTTATAACACAATGGTGAGGCCTCATCTGGAGTCCTGTGTGCAGTTTTGGTCTCCAGGCTACAAAAAGGACATAGCAGCACAAGAAAATGTCCAGAGAAGAGCGACTAGGCTGATCGTGGGGCTACAGGGGATGAGTTATGAGGAAAGATTAAAAGAGCTGAGCCTTCACAGTTTAAGCAAAAGGAGATTAAGAGGTGACCTGATTGAAGTGTTTATATTTATGATAGGAATTAGTATGGTGGATCGAGACTGTGACTTTAGTGGCCTGTTCTCATCTAGACTGTTCTAATTTTCTTCATCTATATTTCCATCTTCACTTATGATTACTCCCAGGTGCTCATACACAGACATATTGCATCTCTTTGTACCCACATTTGCAGTTTCTCTTCTTGTTCTTTCCTTGCTATTGCATTTAACTAATAACCCATTGGACAATTTAACATTAACAGTTTTTAAATTGTTTCCTGCAAAATGAAGGTTTTTCTCCTACTCCTATATATACAGAATACAGTAGTACATGAAGACTGTAATATTTCAAGGTAGTTCTGTTAATTGAAATTCAAAATCGTCATTATACCATCAAAGGCAATAACTGTCAATTATTACTTTGGGGTAAGGGAAATGCTATGACCACTTGAAGACCAGTTTGGAGAGACTAAGGCGGAGCTTCTTTTCACAGCCCATCGTTTGCTACTCAGGAAATGAGACCACCCTGGCCCCCTGGTGAAAGTTCAGCCTGAAAACAGGATCTGGTCAGACACGGACTGGAGACTCTCAGATAATAAGATGCAGAAACTGCCTTATAAAAAATGTGACCGGCAGATTAAATAATGGAGTGAACACCAGAAAGGCAACGGCACAATTTCGGCCACCTGCTTGCACAGGAATCTCAACGTTGGGGGTTTTAGAAGCTTCCCCTATTAAGACCCGAACTGAGTGATTTTTCAACTTCTAGTTAGTAAACAGCTTGAAAAACTCAAACTAAGTGGATTTTCAGTTTCCTGTGTGAGGAAAAAACTGAACTGCTTTATTACTGAGACATTATCTCTCTATTATAAAAAAAAAAAAAAATCTTGGAAGGAGACGAGACGTGATTTTCTCAGAGGGAGACTTTTCACGTCCCGCGAGATGAGACTTTGTGCCAAGAGATTTAACCATGCTCGGGGCCGGAAAATAAAACACAAAAAGTAGACATAGCAGCACTAGAAGTCGTCCAGAAAAGAGCAATTAGACCTGCAGGGGATGAATTATGAAGAAAGTTTAAAAGAGCCAAACCATTTAATTTTAAGCAAAAGAAGATTCAAAGGTGACATGACTGAAGTGTTTAAAATTATGAAGTGAATTGTGAGACCGTGACTTTAAAATGAGTTCATCAAAAACACGTGGGCACAGTTGGTATGGGTAAATTATACACAAACATTAGGAACTGCAGACGCATTGAATAAGAGCCCAAGTAGAGTGGTAGAGAGTAGAACTTTAGGGACCTCCTAAACGAGACTTGATGTTATTTTTGTAGGAATTAAGTAGAGAGGACTAGCAAGCTTTGTTGGGCTGAGTGGCCTGTTCTTGATCAAGAATATAGAAAGCTAACACGTTTAATGAGTTTACAGGTAAAACGGACAAATTTTTCTGTTAAGCTAGCAAGCCTGTTGTTTACTAAGCAGCAATTTTTATTTCTTTATCTTTTCTTTTGGAAATGTAAGCTGCTGTACTTAACACAAGCTCACTCACCGTCCAAACTCGGACAAGCAGTTTTCGGTTTAATTAAAAGACGCAATAAAGAGGTCTAAATTTATTCAAATTTAATACATTACAACATGGGTTGAATAGAGACAAGAGTTTTATAGCCAGGTATGAGGACTGTTTGCATCTCTCAGAATGACACAGACACCATATTGTTTTGAAAAACTCATCACAAACTTCAAAGGACTTTGTTGGACAGTTATCTAAAGATCTTGACCATACATTGTTCCTCTTTCTCCTGTTTAATTAATCTTAGCCTGAATGAACCAATTATTTTTTTACATTTAAGATTTTTCATTTAAAGATTTACCATTGTTGTTTCTTGTCCTAGTGTGTGGATATAAACACAAGGAAACTTCACTTTCTGTATTCCATCTCGCCTGAAGAAGGAGCCTGAGTTGCCTCGAAAGCTTGCATATTGTAATCTTTTTAGTTAGCCAATAAAAGGTGTCATTTTGCTTGGCTTTTCTCTACATTCATAATGGCTAACACGGTACAACACCCTAGTATTAAAGTAGCCTTGAATAGAGAAAGATCTCTATTATAAAAAAAAAAAAAAAAAACTTGCGACGAAATGTGATCTTTTGAAAAGAGACGGGGACACTTTCACGGCCTGCGAGAAGGTCAAGTCACGTCATACTTACAACCTTTGGAAGCAAGTCCCGTGATACAAATGCAGAGCAGGTTAGAGATAATGGAAGTAGGAAAATTCAAAAGTCTCAAAAAAAGGACAGTAAAGATCGCACTAGTGCAAGCAAATGGAAAATATTACTTGGTGAAATATTGGAACAGTGAAAAGAGATGGAATAGTGTTTGAGGATGTCTGGGGGAGAAGAGAGACGAAATGCAGATCACGCGGCGCGGCAGCAGCAGCAAGCCAGCAGCTGATCAAGCAAAGAAGAGGTAAAAAAAAAAAAAGACTGTTCCCATTGTATCACCGTTTAAGAGGGGGTTTCGGAGGAGCGACCGTGTCTCCTTGGGGTACGTTCAGCCCCACTCTTTATAATGGCACGTACCACTCTCGGGGGGCGGAATGGGTAGGCGAGCGAAGTGCAGATCATGCAGCACAGCAGCAGCAGCAAGCCAGCAGCTGATCGAGCAAAACAAAAACTGTATTTGTTTTCCCATTGTATCACCGTTGGGGTGCGTTCAGCCACCCTCTTCACAGTGGTGCGTAGCGCTGGCCCGGGGAAGGGGTCAGTGAGTGAAGCAAGCATAGGGCAAAGCCCCCTAATTATATCATAAAACATTTTTCCATTCATTCTGCAGGAAAACATGAAATACATTTTTTATGTCCATCACTACAAACTAATTGGGGTCAGACACATATACAAAAATATAATTTGTGGGTGGAGTATTCCTTTAATGCTTCACACCATAAAACACTGGAATTTTGTTGCCTTATTGACTGATAAGTCGTCACATGAAACTTTTGCATTGTTGCTTAAATGTGGCTTCTGGGTGAATGGCCTCCTCTAACTCATAAATCATTTCATATTGTTATTCCTCTTCAGACAGGTGCCGTGCTCTTTTTGTTGGTGACTGTGATTGTGAACATTAAGCTCATCTTAGACACCAGAAGAGCGGTGATTGAGGAAGAGGATGTGCAGGAATATGGTAAGTAAAGATGGCGGCTATGATTTCTTGCACTGTGCTGGACGGCTGTTTCTTAACTTGCCTCTGATTTTCTTAGTCATAAACCTTTGACTTGAATTCCATTTTTATCACTCTTGTGTTGGGTTAATAGACAGGAATTTATATTCTTTCTAAATAGTTACTCAGACCTGCAGAGAGAATGAGATGCATGCCGCCAACTCCTCCTATAAGGTCAAGTAATCTGTGCGATGGCAAATTAAAATCTTTTATTTTGCAGAGTACGTTCGTGAAAGTAACATTAAAGTTCTTGAAAGTTCACACAAACATTAGGAAGTTTTTCTTCACACGGAGAACCAAACACGCATGGAATATGAGACCAGGTAGAGTGGTGGACAGTTGGGCTTTAGGGACCTTCAAAAGTTGACTTGATGTTATTTTAGAGGCGTTAAGTGAATAAGACTGGTGAGCTTTGTTGGGCTGAATGACCCCTGGTCAGGTTAGATTGGGGAGCATGCGCTGGTACAGCACGTTGCCACACCCACAACATGACAAGACGCCTCTGGATCCTTGTTGGCAACCCCCCCCAGGCAAACATGTGGTCCAGTCCCCCTCCACCCACTGGAAATGTCCGTCTATCTGCCGGACTTCATCTCAGGTCACTGGATAGCAACCATCTAGCAAGACAAGAAGCACTAGGACTATAAAGACTTAGACATGTGTCCTCTTCCAAAGATATTGAGAACACCACACACCCCTTTCCAGTGACCTCATGACCCAAAAATGCTTTCCCAGTCTGTCTACCGACTTCATAGGAAAAGTCACCAGAGACATGAATGTCAGTGCCGAGGTAAGCAAATCTCTCTTAAGACTCCTTGCTCAGTCTCTCGAGTGCCCCGATCAGAGCCTACATCGACTCTGTGAAGATCACAGCATCATCGAGAAAGTCAAGATAAGTGAATCTCTCTTCACCAACAGATACCCCACGACCCCGCCATCAACACCCAGTAGGAGTAGAAGCAGAAGGAGCAGAGCACACCCTTGACGACCTCCATAATTGGCTGGGGAAAAATGCAAAGGTTCTGCCTCCACTCTGCACAGAATTCACAGTACCAGTGTACAGGCTGGCCATGATGTCCAGCAAGTTCGGGGGGATCCCGTAAAGTCTCAGGATGATGAAGAAGCATGAAGTGCTCTAAAATGTCCTGGTAGATGGTTGTGCTGACTTTGGATTTGATAAAACACAGTGGACCTTGAAATCTGGAGAGATTCTGTATGAGAGAATGTTCTCCGATCCCTTGTCCTGTGTTCTCCAGCCTCATGTAGCATTAGAGGAGAAGACAAAAGTCGGGTACAGAAAGTGGTAATCATTGTGGCACACACATATATCAGAAAAATGTTTTAAAATTAATTTTTTGACCTTTTAATTTTTTCTTTACTTCATTTAAAGTTTTTTTTTTTTTGGTTATTTTGAAGAGGATTAAAAAGAAAATTGTCAAGGCCACTTTCGCTGTTATTTACCTAGTGTACAGTAACCTACCACTGTAGACAATTTCTTGTGTTAATGAAAAGACACAGAATACCAATGAGCTGTACCAGTAATGCTCTCTGCTCTGGAAATGCATTTTTTTTTGCATTGTTACTGGTTATGTCTTAGTAATTCAATCTTCATTCAATACAGAGCAAAGTGTGAGCACCGCCACACGTATAAGAGAAGAAATCAAGGCCTGCATTGAAAGAGCCCAGGCCGATTGGAGACTTGGCTACACCATTCAGATGTGTCTTGTGTTGTAACCGTGTAAAGTAGATTCTGAAGCATGCTAACTCTTTGAGGGCCGAATATTTTTTCCAAAAAACTTATGAAAAGTGCACAATGCACTGGTTTCACACATAAATCAACATTAAACGTCTGTTGCTGCATGCTGTGGCTGCTGTTGGTACCTGTTTGGCATCTCTGACAGCAGTGGCTGCGTAGGGTCGGCTCAATGGCCAGCAGGAATGCACTACAGGCTGGCTACCTGTCTTTGCACAGCAGGTGGGCGACGTTGCAGTCACAGTGTAGCGCAGTATGTTTGTACCTCTTGTCATCATAAGTGGTGGTCCTCCTAGGCGAACGCTGCTTTAGGCGTATCCGCTACACTAACGTTTTCAGCACCACAATTAGTTGAGGACCGATAGCCTGATGCCGGTACCTCACTTTCGTTTTCCATCTCCGGATCACTTGCATCAAACTCAGAGTCCGAAGAGTCGGAGTACAATTCAGCAATAATACGTAAAACGTCCACGGAGTATTTTGCTTTGCACATTTGCTTTGTCTCGCCAGATGTCGCTGCTATTTTAGAGGTTGTTTGCTCTTCACTACTCCTGCACGTGTAGGGAATCGATGTCAATTCAACAAAGCTACGTAAATTTCCTTCAAGCAAAGAGAATCGAACTAAAACATAAGGGCGAGTTTTGTCACAGTTTACAGGCGATTACCATCCTCTACCCCTGAATTTCAACAAAAGTCAACATCAGCCCTGAAAGAGTTAATATGGTTATGACTGGCATCATTAAAATGGGTGCGGGCGGGTTATTTTCTATGCTGATTTGTTAATTTTCAAACTAAGATGATTCACATTCCTGTTTGGGTTAACAGATGAAGCCTTGCCAAACATGGAAACTCCACGGAGACCAGCCAGTGGAAGGAGGGTCCTGGACATCGAGGTTTATTCCAGTCGGTCCAAAGTGTACGTTGCAGTGGATGGGACAACGGTGAGTGGCCCTCTCTTTCCCTTCTTGACTTTGTTAATTTTGAATCTGTGCCATTTTACATGGTTAGACAGGTAAAAAACTTTAATAAACCTAAAGGAGATGGCAGGGTTACAGCAGCTGACAGAAAAGACACAGATATACATATAGCAAGACTTACGAGGGACGTTCATAAAGTTTCCGCACTTGTATATTTTCATTGGGTGAAGGCAGGTAGAGTTGTAGTTGGGTATTAAAAAGTTGGTACGACGCTGGGAAAATTGCATCGCAAAGGAAGGTGCCTATGTGGAAAAGTGATGTCATGTGTTTTTGAAATTCTTAATAAATAGAGGTAAAAAAAAAAAATACGGAAACTTTTTGAACGTCCCTCGTATAATCTAAATATATAAAATTCTTTTTGCGTTTCAAACGGAAATTACGTATTACCACATGCACTCGCATTTGAAACGGAAATTACGTATGACTACAGAACATATTATAATACACTACAGGCGTATGACCGAAATCTAAAAATATAAAATTGTTTTCGCATATGACTGGAAATGGCGTAACTAGCGCTTAAATTTTATATGAAAATGGTGTAGGTACCGGGAATTAATCACTTCGTTTGTGGACGCCATTTTTATATTGGCTTTACGAATTATTATTATTTGTGTAAGACTTATTTTACTGATATTGAAAAGAAGTAAACACCTATTTGGTAAGTAATTATTTAAGAAAACTTTGATATTTTAATAAATGTGTATATATCCATGATATGTTATTATACTTTATGTACTACTGACCACAGAACATTTTATAATACACTACGTGCGTATCACCGGAATCTAAATATATAAAATTCTTTTCGCGTATGACCGGAAACACCATATCTTGACAAGTGCCGGTAGACGGAATAATGTCTTCATACCATGTATCCCGCTCATCCCTGGTGACAGGCCATTTGACTTCAAAAAGCTACAATTACCGGTCCGCCTTGCATTTGCAGTTACAATAAATAGAGCACACGGCCAATCACTTAAAGTTGTAGGAATCAATTTAGAAAATCCATGCTTCTCCCAAGGTCAGTTATATGTAGCGTGTTCTCGGGTGGGTACACCAAAAAATGTATACATTTATGCACCTAATTGGCAAATAAAAAATGTAGTTTACCCGGAAGCACTGCAGTAATACTTAATGTATCTTTACTTCTTAAATGTTAATGTTTTACTGTTTAATAATTTATACGCTTCTTATATCTTGTTCAAATTCTCTTATGAAAATATTTTACTGTTTAATAAATTATATTTATATGCAATGTGCTTCTTATATATTCATATTCTCTTATGATAATGATGTTAATGTTGTTTATACTGATTTCTATGTTATTGTAAGTGCTCTTTATTTGTTGAAAAATAAAATTGGTAATTTACAAACTTATTTTATAAATACTGCATTTTATTTTTTTCCCTTGCACTCAGTGAGCGAAGCCACTGGGTAATCAGCTAGTAATCTTAGAAGTTACAATCAGGGCCGTCTTAACAGCATTATAGGCCCCTGGGCAAAGCAGTGCACTGGGGCCCTTACCTACACAACCACTCACAGGAATAAAAATGTAAATGATCGATAAAATGAAAGATATATTTATTGTATTGGTACTTCCAACAAAATCATTGTTTAAACATTAAAAAACATGCTGTACAGCAAAAATGAATCATCACAAACATTTGAACAATATAACATGAGCCTTTAAAAAAACATAAACCATACAGCATACTGTAAACCATACAGCTTGGGGCCCCCGGCCAACTGCCCAGCGTGCCCATGCATTAAGACAGCCCTGGGTACAGTTTCACTGTACAAGATATCATTGGTGTTAAGATGTCTGCTAGGCCAGCTCAGTACCATTCAGCAAACAGAGAGCTAGACCACTTTGGGTGAGGGATGACTCATTATACAGCCTGATTGCTGAGGGTAGAGCCAACCTCGCGTGGCGCTCCTTGGAACAACACAGTTGTCTCAAGTCACAAAATACACTCCTCTGTTTAGTCAATACCCCATACAAGGGCTGAGTATCATTGTCCAGGAAAGTCAGTGGCTTTCTGAGTGAGCCCAGGCTGACCCCCAAGATTGAACCAGTTTATTTAGTCTGTTGGCATCACGTGCACTAATGCCATTCCCCCAGCACACTACTGCATAGAAAAATACGCTGGGTGCTACAGACCAGATAGAAAATGTGTACAAGTAGCCTGCACCCACTAACAACCTCAACCACCTCAGGACACTCTGACCCTTTTGCATGCAGCCTCTGTGTTGGTACACCCCTCAAGCATGTCATTCAGATGCATCTCGACTTATTTGTATGTCCACACAACCTTTACATCTTCACCATTAATGAGAACATGGGGTAGTGTGGGCTTGACCTTCTTGAAGTCTATGATAAACTCCTTTGTCTTTTTGATGTTGAGGTACAGGTGGTTCCATTTGCACCATTCACCAAAGTCATCCACTAGTGTCCCCTATTCATTGTCCTGCCCACTACTTATATGCCCACCTATGACTGTGTTGTCCGAACGTTTCTGCAGATGACGTGACTCGGTATTGTATGTAAACCTATTAGTTGTTCCCTGAAGATGGTCCAGTTTTTGCTAACCTAAACTTTAAATTTAAATCTCTAGCAGTTTGCTCCTTACCTTATCACTATTTTAGGTCATTCATTGCATTTCAACCGATAAAATTTGAAGAAAAAACTGGAAAAAACAGAGGTGTTCTAAAACCTTTGACTGATAGTGTACATTGGTAACCTAAGGCGATTAAATGGACTACCTGCACAAACTTGAAAGAAAGTTACACTTTTATTCATACTGTTTTGTCTTGGTAGAGTTCTGTATTACTCTGCTTTCCCCTTTTATATTATTAACTAGATATTCCCCACAGTTCTGCCCAGGTAGTAGTGAAACAGGACAAACTTTAAAAATCAATAAACAAAATGGTATGGCTAGCTAAACAGAGGCAAGTTGTGCTCCAAAACACAGAAGTAGACTGCCTCCCCACTCCTGACATCACGCTTCCCCCTCCCCTCTGCCCACAGCCTCTGTCTCGGATTAGCATGAATATATCGTTCCTGCAAGAGAACTATGATACTTAGTGAGGTAAAAGAAGTCACAAAATCAACCGGAATGTTCAAGCAAATTATAGGAAAAAACCCGATCTAAATCCATTAAGTAGTTCTCTTGTTCGCCAGCTAAGCGGTGGTAAGGTTACACGCTCCGAGGCTAGCGCATGAGTGAGGAGGGCCCTGCCGCCTCACATTGGCCCACGGCGTCTCTCTCGGATTCGTGCAAATAAATTGGTACCGCAAGCGAACTATGATATTTAGCGCGATGAGAAAAGTCGCAAAATCAATCGGAATGTTCAAGCAAATTCTAGAAAAAAACCCAATCTAAATTTGTTAAGTTATTCTCTTGTTCGTAAGCTAAGCGGAGGTAAGGTTACACACTCGGAGGCTGGCACATGAGTAAGGAGGGCCCCGCCCCCCTCACATTGGCCCGCTGCGTCTCTTGCGGATTTGTGCAAATAAATTTGTACTGCAAGCAAACTTTGATATTTAGTGCGATGAGAGAAGTCACAAAATCAATTGGAAAGTTCAAGCAAATTCTAGATAAAAACCCAATCTAAATCCATTAAGTAGTTCTCTCGTTCGCCAGCTATGCGGATGTAAGATACACCCCGAGGTTGGCACGTGAGTAAGGAGTGCCCTTTGGCCTGCTGTGTCTTTCTTGGATTCGCGCAAATAAATCGGTACCGCAAGCGAACTATGATATTTAGCGCGATGAGAGGAGTCACAAAATCAACCGGAATGTTCAAGCAAATTATAGAAAAAAACCCAATCTAAATCCGTTAAGTAGTTCTCTCGTGAAAAGAGGACGGACATACAGACAGACAGACAGACGTTGGATTTTATATAAAGACTAGCCGTCCCCCGTGGCACTGCCTGCTTAGGGGCCCTGCCTGGCTCCCTACTCCTGACGTCATGCTTTCCCCTCCCCTTGGCCTGCAGCCTCTGTCTCGAATTAGCGTGAATATAACACTCCTGCAAGTGAACTATGATTCTTAGCACAATGAGAGAAGTTGCAAAATCAACCGCAATGTTCAAGAAAATTCTAGAAAAAAACCCAATCTAAATTCGTTAAGTTGTTCTCTTGTGAAAAGCAGACAGACATACAGACAGACATTGGATTTTATATGCGTAGGTAGAGAGATGTAGCCTTTTCTCAGAGTACCTCAGATCTCACGGACTTATCTTTTTTAATAAGGTATTGTACTCCATAACTTCTCCCCACCTTCCCTTCTACATTTATAACCTCAGGCAATTAGGTGTAGTAAAAGACAAGCAGGCATTAAATTACACTTTAAATAATGTATTATTGATAATATTCATAAATATCAACAAGCAAAGTACAAGTGAATATTGGCAACCATACAAACTGATAAATGCAGATGTGTCATTTCAGGCGGCACACAAACTTGTTTGTTACTTAAAATGTCTCTAGTTAAGGCAACATTTTTGGTCATCTTTCTTCAGAGCAGGCCGCATGCCTGTCTCAATATGGCCGCCGAGTTGTGCTTCTCAATGTGATCTTTTTCATGGAAATGGTGTGTGAGATGTTCCTTCATCAGATGGTGTGAGAGAGAATAGGGAGGGGTAAAGCAAGCAAATTTATAGATTCTCTATTCAGACCCTTCAGCCAATAAGGTGTCGTGGTATTTAATGGCTTCTGATTTAAAAAACAAACGGGCAACTTCAGAACAACAGAATTCTGGTGCAACACAATGGTCTCACACCTGCCTCAATACCATTTGTTAAGGTGATGATTGCCAGCTAGTTAATTTGGCTTTCCTGTGGGGGATTATTGAGAGTGTCCAGCAGAGAATCACTTGCCAGACTGTATTTAGGTGCTTCCCCCGTTCCCTGTCATAAAATTACAAAGACTCAGTCCTTAAAGGGGGGGCATCAAACCATCGTTGTTCTTATCAATGATATAACACTAATATTACATTTGCTTTGTCTAAGTTACACATAAAGACATAAAAAATATTTATCAACTTATATACAAAATTTCACACTACAACAAAGATTAACTACTGAAGATTAACGTAAGATTTCCAATTTTGCCCAAATATGTAAGCAATGTAAAGTGAGTGTTGGCAAAGCCATACACCCTGATTAATACGCAGTTTATCTTGTCTGCTTATGCATCCAGGTGGCTCTCTGTCTTAGCGTGTTGAATGGTGTGTGCTCCGACGTGGTTAGGCTTGTCCCTGACATGGAATGGCAAAAACAGACATCATGGCCATCTGCATAGAGCAGTAGGGACCACTTCTTTGTTAATGAGGGCTTGTTTTCTCTTGTTCTTCAGCCAGGGCTTCCTTTCCACTCTTCCATAAAGGCCTATTTTTTTTTTTTTTAAGGCTTTGGAGATTGTTGAGCTGTGAATGGCCCTCCAGCTACAGTCACTGACTTCAGAATGATAATTGTTGTCCCAGTAGTCTCCCTGTCAAGGGCCTGACTTTGGCAATATGGCTGTAGTTGGCTATTTTTTACACTTCTGAATGATGAAGTGCAATGAGTTTTCATGTATGTTCTGTGTATTTGAGGTGGTCTTGTACCCTTCCCCTAAATCCGTGCTTCTCTCTTATTCCACCCCGACTTGTCTTCAGTGCTCTTATGTCTTCGTTTCAGTTTGCTCTCCTTTATATTTTTGAACCTTCGTGAAATAGGAGGGGATTTAAGAACTAACTGGTCAGGTGATACACTGCACCTGATCAGAGGCAGCATACTATTTACAGTGGAACCTCGGGTCACGACCGTAATTCGTTCCAAAACTCTGGTCGCAACCTGATTTGTTCGTGACCTGAACTAATTTTCTCCATAGGATTGTATGTAAATACAATTAATCCGTTACAGACCGTACAAACTGTATGTGAATATATATTTTTTAAACATTTTTAAGCACAAAAATAGTTAATTATACCAGAGAATGCACAATGTAATAGTAAACTAAATGTAAAAACATTGAATAACACTGAGAAAACCTTGAACAGAGAAAACAAACATTGCAAGAGTTCATGCTATAGCCTTACAAACCGCTCGCTGTAAACACTTTGTTTTTAATAAGTTTTAAGCACAGGGGAAAAAAATTAAAATGTGAAAAATCATCAATTTATATAAAAACTAACTATAAACAACCAAGAAAACTAACATTGCAAGAGTTCACGCTACAGCCTTACGAACCGCTTTGAAAAACCTTGAACAACCAAAAAAACTAACCTTGCAGCAAATCGCCATGAATCTTCCTGGCTATCTCGCGTAACATCGCCTCGCTTACGCTGTCCCCTGCAAGTTGCTTCTCATTCAGCCATACTAGCAACAGTTTTTCCACCTCTTTCAGCACTTGAGGCCTCTGCTTGGTTAACACTGGAACTTCTTTTGCAATATCAGCTTCTTTAAATGGCCTCTTTCTGCTTTAGAATAGTCACATCGTAGATTTTCACTTCTTGTTCTCGGTTGGCAAGATCAGTAACACTAACGCCACGCTCATACCTTTCAATAATTTCTTTCTTTAATTCGATTTCAATTTTCTTTGAATCTTTCTTCTCACCAACACTACCACTCTTCACTTGCTTAGAGGCCATGGTTAATTGCAAAATTAATGCAAAACCACACGAAATAGAGGACAAAAAGTCCAAAGTGAATACATGCACGTCTGACCGAAAACAATGTACAGGGAGAGACTGAACACGTGTGGAAATCATCAGCGCGTACGAACCGGAAGGGAAACTGGCTTGTTCGTCACCCGAGTGTGTGGTTGTGAACAGATGCAAAAGTTTGGCACACTTTTTGGTTGTAACCCGATTTGTACGTGTTCCGAGACGTTCGTGACCCGAGGATCCACTTTATTTATTTATTTATTTATTTATTTATAAAGCACTTTAAAAACAACATCAAGGCTGAACAAAGTGCTGTACAATAAAACCCAACATATAAGACACACAATAACCAAAGAGTAAAAGAAACAGTAACACATAAGAGCTGAAGAAATTCATAATAAAAAAGTACACAGCTAGTCAACATCTCTCACTGGGTCAAAGGCCAAGGAGTAAAAGTGTGTTTTTAAATAAGATTTAAAGACAGCTAACGTGCAAAGGCAAATCGTTTCAGAGTTTTGGAGCTGCAAGTGAAAAGGCCGATCGCCTCTAAGTTTGCATCGTGTCTTAGGAACACATAAAAAGCATCTGGTCTGCTGATCTGAGAGGGCAAGATGGTACATAGGTGGTGCAGCAGTCTCGACAGATAAAATGGGGCACAAAAATTAAAAGATTTAAAAAGAAATACAAGGATCTTGGAAAATGGATTAGAAAACGAACTGGAAGCCAGTGAAGGGAAGCCAAAATTGGGGTAACGTGCTCATGCTTGCTTGTACCAGTTAAAGAATCGAGCAGCGGCATTTATAATTTATAAAAAAATAGGAATATGTTTGAAATCTTACAGTTTAGATTTTTTCCTTTTCAGCTAACTGCTTAAAGGTTTTCAGTTTGTTTCTTTTGATTTGGCATGGCGCGCACACCTTTGTCGATAAGGTAGAAAAGTTCTTACTTCATACATTGTAAGTTTAGAATCTGAGTCAATAAAATATGAAAATGGTTTTGAGGTCTAAATTCTCTTTATTAAAGCACAGTACAGACTTGTATATATAAAATGTGGTTGTTTCTTCTATAGGTTTTAGAGGACGAAATGCGAGAGCAAGGGCGTGGAATTCATGTGATCGTTCTCAACCAGGCTACGGTGAGTACAGCTGTATTTGCTGACTTTATACTACACCCCCAAAACCCCAATTTAGTCACCTCTGATTACAGGCTTGTTACTTTATAAAGAAATATTTGAAACCAACAAATGTTCATTTCAGATCTTACGCGGATGTCTCAATACACAACCTCAGGATGTGTCAGACATGCTGACTGCAATTACTAATCTCGTCAACTTACATGACTGTTAATCATTGGGCCTGTAAAATTTAGTGACTGTGTACTGACTATCCAGAATGGTTGCGCTCCCTTCTTTTTCTGACAACAAATAGTGCTGTGCCTTACTGAGCTGATGCTATATGAAGGGTTAACAGGTATGGCAAGTTCGACCACAACTCTGTCCCTTTTTGTTCAGACAGATGAGCTCCTGGTCTGTTTGCAGGGTCCAAAACACGCACATTTCTTATTCCTCATCCCTGGATTCTATGCATTGTACTTCCAGATGAGCATTCATTGGTTGTCCGCTCTCATGCACACCTTCCATGAATAATAATGATCTAGCCAACCCGCGGCGTACCATACGCCGCATAATCAGGCCGGTTTTTTAATGATTTTTAAGCACAGGGAGAAAATTAACATTTGAAAAATCGGTAATGTAATAAATCAGCAAGAAAAGCAACATTGTAACAATGCACGGAACAAACCAACACACAATCGTCCGTGACTGAAAACTGGCGCGACTGCTATCATGCCTTCTCCTCCCAGACTGAGGGATGGGGGTGGACATCGCTCAGGCGCGGAGGGTGGAACAGGAGGAGAGGAGACAAGGACGTCCATTCCGCTCCCTCCGTCATGCTAGTCTGCTGATTTCTCGTTCAGTATGCACTGCCTGCTCATGTGCCCACCTCCAACTCGTCACTTGAGTCGTTGTCGTCTTTGCACAGTCCAGATGCACCTGTGACTCACGTAGACTTTTCATTGCTCTGTGCGGTTTTGGCTGCTTTTCTATATATAATCCACCAAGACACCCGACCACGGTAGTAGCGAGGTGGGAGGGGGTGTGTACAAAGAGTAGGGACGTATGTTTGTCGCGGATGCGAATTGCTGTATGTAGTGTGTAAAACAGTTTGCTATAGTGCACGCGGTTGTGCGTCGAAACCGAAAAGTCAGTTCTTGAAGACTGCTTACTTCATTGTGTTTTAACCTCAGTTGTAAAGGATTGTTTTAAGGATCCCATGGGATACCCCTCGCAAACCATTTTACACGCTGCATATGGCGATTCACCTCCGCGAGAAACATGCCTCTATGAACAGTCAACGTGGCTCGGAGGTGCATGTGGCCTCTATGACAGACGAATATAAATCACACCGTTTTTTCTGTGTCGTCGCGTCCGAGTTGGTGGGCGTGGCTCTGCGAGTTGTCGTCATATCCAATGGTCTTGGAGTTGGTGGGCGTGGCTCCTTCCTGCGTGCGCCATAGGTGTCTTACTCGTCGGAGGCTTAGTGAATCCACGCCCTTTCCGGCGTGCTTTCCATGGGTGTCTTGCCTTAGTGAATTATATATATAGATAATTAATTGAATATACAGTGCATCAGGATTAAACTAAAATGAAGTTATGAGAAAGCCATGTTAAAGTAATGAGTTTTTAGCAGTTTTTTAAAGTGCTCCACTGTATCAGCCTGGCGAATTCCTATTGGCAGGCTATTCCAGATTTTAGGTTCATAACAGCAGAAGGCTGCCCGCCTCACCACTTCTTTTAAGTTTAGCTCTTGGAATTCTAAGGAGACACTCATTTGACGATCTAAGGTTACGATTTGGAATGTAAGATGTCAGACATTCCGATATATAAGATGGGGCGAGATTATTTAAGGCTTTATAAACCATAAGCAGTATTTTAAAGTCAATTCTGAATGACACAGGTAGCCAGTGTAGTGACATCAAAACTGGTGAAATGTGCTCGGATTTTCTTTTCCTAGTTAGGATTCTAGCAGCTTCGTTCTGCACTAATTGCAATCGATTGATGTCTTTTTTTGGGTAGTCCTGAGAGTCCACAGAGAACCGGAAAAAAGAACAGCAGAGAAAGTTGGGGTTAGTATGGATTGTGGAGCCATGATTTAAAAAAAAATGAAATTAAATGCATATACAGAATATCAGGGTTACACTAAAGAAAAAAATGTCTTTTAAAAATTATTTGTGTCATTTCACATGCACAGATGCAGGTGTGAGTGTGACAGGTGGTCCACCTCAGTTAACCAGTATAATATTGTAACTGGCACTCCTAGGTGATCAGGGTGTTTCTGTTCATATTTTCCCATTCAAAAAGCCTACACGTATTTCTTTAGTTAAACATTTTCATAAGATTAAAAGTGTGTTTATTGGTATTTTACCACCATTTTTGTGTCACTCAGGGGCATGTCATGGCAAAGCGGGTCTTTGATACATACTCGCCACATGAAGATGAAGCAATGGTGCTATTCTTGAACATGGTGACTCGTGGGAGAATCCTGATCTTCACTATCAAGGTATGTTTGGATTTCCTCGCCAGTGATTGCCAACACTTTTAAGATTTTCTGATGCTTTCAAATATATCTTTCAATCTGCTTATTCAATCAGAATTGATGTTCTGCTTCTCTAAAAAATGAATGGAGAGTCCTTTTCTTTCCCATTCTCAGTCTGCAAATCAGCCAGAGCATCTGCTTTGGACTCACCCAGAATGAAAAAGTATCCCAAGATTTCACCATAGCAGACATTTTAGATTGCAATTAAATCTGAATTGAAGCCTTGGTGTCTGCCAGGGTGCAGGTGTTAAGATTAGTAGTAGTGAAGTTTGGAAGCAGAAAAATTACGCTGACTTCAAAGATAAAGGATCGTCTGTATAAAGAATCAAAGCGTTGATCACACAGCCGGCACAAGTGAAGCGTAGTTTTTTTTTGACCCAAGTTTGGAAAGCACATTTTATGTTTATATGTGAAACTAGCAGGAATACTAAGTGCTGCCCAGGGTATAAAAAAGTGTAGTTGAGGTCAATAATTAAATTCCTTAGGGGTGAAATATTTTGGCACCAAACTAGAATTTCACTGACTAAACCCATCACAGGGAACAGCTTTGCTTACTTGTGCCAAGTCCCAAAAATGCCTTCTAGGGGCACTTCTCCAATAAAGTGTAGGTGTGGTCACAGAATAAGATTTTCCAAGAAAAGGGATTTAGTAATGAAACATAAAGTAGCCTGTGGCCTTCCCCTTGTACAAATGGGGGATCTGTGCAAAATTTGGTCAAGGTCGGGTCAACAGTATAGATATGAATACGGTAGAAACTCACGTTCTTCCTTGTATATTAGAAAACTAGGGGGTTTCCCCCCTTGCTCGTTTCACTCGCCAGCCACTTTGCATCTCTGCCGCTCACGTTTTAAAGAGTGGTGTTGAACGCACCCCAAGGAAACGCGGTCACACCTCCAAAGCCCCCTCTTAAACGGTGATACAATGGGAAACAAGTAGTTGTTTTTTTACCTCCTCTTTGCTCGATCAGCTGCTGGCTTGCTGCTGCTGTGCCGTGTGATCTTGTGTGGCGCTTCAAACATTTAAAAGCCTGTACAGCAGCTGTCTTTATCATCTACTATTTTTGTCTTTTATTTCCGGCCCTGTGCGTGGTTAAATCTTTTGACACAAAGTCCTCTCTTGCGGGACGTGAGTTCTTGATATTTTTTAGTTTATAATTTAAAAACTGAATAAGAATCTGAAAATCTAACAATATCACATTAAAGTTCGATAAATTCTGAAAAGAATGATACCAAACATATGTATGTAGGTTTTAAAATATGCCTGATTTAAAGGATGACAGAAAACGTGACATAAAATCCTTACAGAAAATCGTTGCACTTTTAGGCTTAGTTTTATACATATATACAGTATAGGCCAAAAGTTTGGACACACCTCCTCATTCAATGTGTTTTCTTTATTTTCATGACTGAAGGCATCAAAACTATGAATGAACACATGTGGAGTTATGTACTTAACAAAAAAAGGTGAAATAACTGAAAACATGTTTTATATTCTAGTTTCTTCAAAATAGCCACCCTTTGCTCTGATTACTGCTTTGCACACTCTTGGCATTCTCTCGATGAGCTTCAACAGGTAGTCACCTGAAATGGTTTTCACTTCACAGGTG
>JANRMT010062857.1:44218895-44241690 GCA_026402145.1 Polypterus bichir lapradei | reverse complement strand
AGAGTAGATATATATTGAACGCGTCAACGTTTTTCTCAGTAAATATTTTCCCAATGGGGCTATTGACATGAAATTTTCACCAGATGTCGGTAACAACTCAAGTAAGCAAAACAATAAGTCCATAAATTAAGTTCTGTGTAATAAAGTGGTATAACACTTATAAAGCAACTGAAATCTGTCAATATTTAGAAAGCAATCCTGATAGCCCCCTGCTATACAGCTGCTTTAGTCCTGACTGATGTCCTAATTTCTCATTCCGAAGGTGTCACACAAGACGCATCTCATGTTGGGTAAAAGCAAAGAGCTCTCTCAAGACCTTTGCAACCTTATTGTTGATGGCATTGGTGACAGACACATTTCTAAACTTCTGAATGTTCCAGTGAGCACTGTTGGGCCGTAATCCGGAAGTGGAAAGAACATCATTTCACCATAAACTGGCCATGAACAGGTGCTTCTCGCAAGATTTCTGTCAAAAGAATAATCAGAAGAGTTGTCCAAGAGCCAAGGACCACTCGCCGAGAGCTTCAGAAAGACCTGAAATGAGCAGGTCCAGTAAGTAATGCACTCCACCACCATGGCCTCTATGCACGCTCTCCGTGCAAGACTCCACTGCTAAAGAAAAAGGATTGTGAAGCTCGTTTAAAGTTTACTACATAACATTTGGGCAAGCCAATGAAATATTGGGAGAATAGAGTGTGGTCAGAGGACACCAAAATTAAACTCTTTGGATGTCTTTGCACACACCATGTTTGGAGGAGAAATAGCACTGCACATCACCCCAAAATACTGACAGACGTCATATAATTGAAGGAAAGATGAATGGAGAAATGTAGCGGAACATTCTTGATAAGAATCTGCTGCCATCTACCAGGACGCTGAAGATGAAATGATGGAGGATATTTCAGCAAGACAAGAATCCCAAACACACAGCCAAGGAAACTCTCAGTTAGTTACAGAGAAAGAAAATAAAGAAGTTGCTAGAATGGCCCAGTCAGTCAATCACCCGACTTGAATCCAATTGAAAATCTATGGAAAGAACTAAAGATCAGAGTTCAAAGAAGAGGCCCACGGAACCTTCAAGATTTGAAGACAGTTGGTGTGGAAGAATGGGCCAAAATCACACCCGAGCAATGCATGTGATGCACTTCTCCATACAGGCGCCGTCTTGAAGACATTTCTACTAATTATTAAATACATTTCAATAAGCGGGTTCAATACTTATTCCCAGTGTGTAGGCCAGAGTGTGCCTCCTTCAGAGAAACGTAAGGAAAATAAAGTAGGAGCCCTACCAAATTATTTAATTAATTACCGGGATTGCCAAAAGCAAAACTGATAATTAACAAGATAAATCCCTTCTTTTTCCTGCATCAGTTACTTGATTTGTGAACCACAAAGAGGCTCACAGTACTTCAGTTTACACAATAGAGAGGACAATGAGCTCAACTCATCTGGCTCAGCTGCGTAGCTGGTCAGGTCAGGTCAGGTTAGGTTGGCGAGCATGCACTGGTAACCTTTAGGTAACCCTAACCCTAATTTTGGCCTATTGCCACCTTTGTCTCCTGTCCTTTTCAACCGTACCCCCTTATCGCTAATTCTTCCCTCCAGTCCTGTGGGATATTTCAGGATGTTAGCTCTAGTGCTTCCGGTTTCTAAGGACTTTACTGTATATTGGTGGCTAAATCCAGTAGGTTCCCCTTTTTTTTAAAATATAAAAAGTGCTAGAGTGTAAAAGTAAGTGTTCAATAGGTGCATCAAAAGTATCATTTAAAATTACACACATAAATATGAAAATACTAGAGGGCTTTGCCCCCTGCTCACTTTGCTCGCCAACCCCCCTGCCTGCGCTACACGCCAGCCACTTCGTGTCTCTGCTGCTCGTGTATGTGGATTTCACTTTCACAAAGCAACAAAACTTTTAATTCTCGCGGATAGGCCTCTTCATTGGGAAGAAAAACTACTTTTCCCTGATGGCAACACGAATTAGACGATGTACAAGTTTCTGACTTAAACTTTAAAGCCAAACAGTATCTACATACTTCTGTCATATCACCTGTGTCCATATATTTGATATCTTTTCGCTGTTCTGTTATTTCACCGAGTAATAATTTCCATTTGTTAGCGCTCATGCGATCTTTACTATTATTTGTATAAGAGCTGAGAGCACATGAACTGTTTCTGACAATAGCATTCACACGAATGAGAAATGATTGTACTGTGTGTGGGGCTATAAATGTTATCTCACAGGACTAGAAATTATCTCCGAGAATGTCTTGTCGCAGCGTTTCCTTTTAGTATGTAGTAAGTATTAAAAAATACATGTAAGTACTGTATATATAATCAGGTGATTTAGTGTGGCATATCTCCAGTGTCATTTTCCAGTCTTAACCATTACTTCCAGTGCTCATCATTATCAATAATAATCAGTGCTCATCTTTAAAGTATATATTCAAACCTATGCTTACGTTAATCAAATATATTCTTGTTTTATTCTTCCATACTCACAGCAGATTATTCTCCTGTCACTGTTTCCTAGCACAGTCACTTGAGTTTTTGAGAAGAGTGGCATTGATGTAAGTTTTCTTCTCTTTGATGGCCTTGCAGGATGAAGGCTCATTCCATCTGAAAGATGCAGCAAAGAACCTCCTTAAGGGCCTTGGAAGTCAAATTTCTACGTTACTTAGCTGGCGGGATATGTGGACGCTGGTTGTCAAGAAGGGAGGCAAGTGAGAACAGTTGCTAATAATTTATTTTGCAAGACAATAATCCCAAAGCAGGAGTGGGCTAAAAAAGAAAACATGAATATCACAGTGTATGGGTGAGCCAAGAGTTAACGATTGAGTTTCGTTCCCACCGACATCTGCAACCCGATTCTGTACGTAAGTTGTAACTCAGAGATGATGACGAGGGTTCTACATCCAAGAAAGAATGCACGTCGCACTTTTGCCGTCACTGTACTTTGTATATGTACACGGGAAGCTCTGCAGTCTACTTGTGACTTTATGCTGTAAGAAGATAAGTAAATAAATCAAGGTAAATAGGTAAATAACATTCGATATGCCTCTTATATACAAAGTACAGCGATGGCAGCTTCCATCTGCAGCTATAGACTCTTCAGTATGTGAGCGACTCTCCACGCTAGTGTTTAGATCTGGAAACCTACGAAAAAACTCCCTGGCCCACCTTAAATTCCTTCGCACCTCTTCATTTATGTCTTTTGTTTTGTAAATGTGTCGATCAGCACAAGCACCAAGCAGCCTGCTGTCCCATCCCCACCTTGACGGAGCTCAACTCGGGCAAAAAGTTCTCCCAGCTCAAGCCAAGGCTCCTTATCTGTGTGTGTGGTGTCTGGAGTTGTATAGGGTAAATAATACAGTATATTCTTATTTGGAATACATACATTTCATGTATGGAGGGCGGATGGGATAGCAGGCTGCTTGTGCTGATCGACACATTTACCAAAGAAAAGACGCTGATGGAGAGGTGTGAAGGAGTTTAAGGTGGGCTGGGATTATGAGGTTTTTTTGTAGGCTTCAGGGATTCTAGTGTTAAGACACTAAAATTACATTCCTCATTTTATGCACATGTGCAGAGATGCCTGCACATTTTGTAATATGTTTTAAATGAGTTTGTCGGTTTTGCTGTTAATTTTCAACATACTACATAAAGAATTCAATTCAGTACGCTGGGTCAACTGGTTTGTCATTCACTCCTACACTAAAGCCCTGCTTTTTTTTTGTTTTTGACCCTCTCCTTTATTTCTCCATACGTCATAAAATGGTATGTGGAATTTACAGGTGATGACAAATTGGTGTTTTGTTGACTGTTTACATGTTTATCCTTTTTTTTTTTTTTTTTTTTCTTTTTTCTCCAGGCAAAGTTTATGGAGAAAAGCATTCAAAATCCCAAGCATTATCAACATGGGGTGATCCAGTGCTGCTGAAGACTGAAGTTCAACTGACCTCATCTGAGGGTAAGGCATGTCGTGCACTTGGAAGTACACAAATGTTTCATTAGCTACATAGGTCAGTCTTCCACCCCATGGCATGACTTTTTCTATGTGAAGTGGAGACCCTACAGGTGAATCACACCATTCACTTTGTGCCAGCACAAGAAAGCAATTGGTGCCATCTGGAACATCTTTCTGTCATCCATAATATCTGAACAGCTGAGGTCAGCAATAGAATTCAGATCTGCCGAAAGGCCAAGCTTAAACATAATAACCTGGAAAGATATTTTAAGTGTCATTTTCAGTTAATTGCATATCTCTAGAACTTAAAGAGCATGTCCTTGTGCCAGTTTGTCAATAAAGGTACTTCCTGTTAGCTTTGCAGTTCTGAAAAAAACGGCCCAAATCAGAAATCAACCATTTGAGCTGTCACCCTACACTTGAACAGTATGTATAAGAATAATGTAGGCAACTGCTGCATACCTACTGACAGAAGCAGACTTTATGTACCCCCATGGTATAAGGGCAAATAATTTAACAAACAGATTAATGTATGGGTGTCCTTGATTTTGATTTTGGCCTTTAGAAGACCAACAACATTAATATAATGTGATAAATAGTGTTAGACTGTGTCTCAAAAGAGCGTTGTTGATACCAAATAGGCAACACTGTAAAAATATTAATAAATCGGGTGGTAGATAGGCCATCCCTTCACCCCATGGCTGATAAACCCACAATGACAATAAATACTTAGTTCTCCATACAAATATGCACTTGACCATGTATTTTGTCCCCTCCACAGTTATTGGCACCCCAGGGAAAGAGGAGTGTAAAAAAAAAAAATAAAGGTTAGAAAAAACACCTTCTGGTGAGTGAAAAAGTGAGAGAAATCCAGCCTGAGAATTCCTCATAAAAAATGTATTTTTATTTTAACAAAACCACAGTATCACGATTATTGGACTTCCTTTTGCCAATACAATAGCACTGAACATCCTATAAGGTTTGAGAATGTAGAGCAAGGAATTTGAGACCATTCCCGATTTCAGAATCTCTCCAGATCATCCAGGATCCTAGGGTCCCCCTTTATGCCATCTCCTCTTCAGCTCCCCCCATTGCAGAAGCTTGATTTTATGTTCCTTTAACCATTTTTGTGATATATGGACATATGTTTTGTAAATTGCCCTGCCGGAAGATTCAACAATGTTCCCATTTTAGTTTCTTGGCAGAGGCAGCAAGGTTTAAATTTAAATACTACTGTTATTTCAATTAGTGTACATTGCCATGTACCCTAACAAAGTTCCCACATTTCTGAAGAAAAACAAGCAACACAACATCACAGAGCCTTTATAGAACATCAGGTTCTTTTCAGTGTAGCCATCCTTCTTTTTGCTCCAAGCCCACCTTGTGGAAGGTGGAAGAAATAAATTGGAGGTATATTAAAGGAAGACATTTCTCCTCTGCTAGGTCCTATTTAAGTCATCTTAAATTTCTCTTCATGAAGATGAAGCATCCTCTTATAGCAATCTACTAAGGGACAGTGCCCTGGGCAGAGGTTGTCAGCAAGTGGTCACAGAACAGAGACAGAGAGTCATTCTTCTAGATAACTGAATTTGCATAACAGTGCTGAATTAATGTCTACTCTGATTGGTTCAGCTTACATACCCACCAAAATAAATACCATTTGTACTACTTTCCTGTTTTTAAATATCTCTTAAATTCAGCCCTTATTCTTTTATGTAAAACTGTATATGTGACATCTGGCAAGTCTTCCTGTATGTATGACACTTAAGTCACTTCTTAAACCTCCTGAGGCATATTATCTGTTTACCCAACCATTTGATTAGTCTCTTCATGCTTTTTTAAAATCAAATGCTTATGTTTTTTAATGTGCACTTGCAGGTTCGGTGCATTGGTGATTCTAAATTGTCCCTAGTGTGTGTGTGTGTGTGCACCCTGCGGTGAGCTGGCACCCTGCCCGGGGTTTGTTTCCTGCCTTGCGCCCTGTGTTGGCTGGGATTGGCTCCAGCAGACCTCCCGTTACCCTGTAGTTAGGATATAGCGGGTTGGATAATGGATGGATGGATTGATGAAGCTAACACACTTCATGCATAATAATTATGTTACCCTTTGATGTTCCCTTTATTCTCTCACATTTGTTTCTAATTAGCTCAATTTCCATTTCATCTGATCATACAGATGCAACACAGTTCCACTCAATCTCCTGGTAGCATTTAGCAAACTCCAGGCACTTGCATTTGTGGTTAAATGACAGGAAAGACTTTTCCCTGTCATGCCTTCCAGATGATTTGTTGGCATAGAGGTGGTGTCTGATATTCTGTAGTTCTCCAACAGTTTCCTTGGGTATTATTGTACCTTCCCCTACCATAACCTATCGTCAATTGGGAGAGGAGATTTGTCTAAAATTTTGATCTCCAGTGTTCAACATATCTAAGTATTGAAAACATCGATATCTCAATGATGTGCTTGTATGTCTGTGTGTCACAGTTTCTTGAGGGCGGTCTAAAGCTTGAATGGCTATAAAGAAAAATACCAAACTCGAAACTTAAGCCTGTTATGAGATGACGATGTGCTGATTAGTTTTTGAGCCAAATCGTGCAAGTGAAAGAGGTACTCTAGAGTAATGGTTCCCAGACTTAGTCCTGTTGACCCACTGTGGCTGCAGGTTTTTGTTCCAGCCAGTTTCACAATCGGTGATAATAATCGATAACAACTGATCTCATTTAATTAGCCGATCTTTTTTTTTTACTCTTTGATTATTCTTCATTCAGATAAACATAAAAGTATGTTTTTTACATTTAAAAGACAGAAATACAGTCGTATGAAAAAGTTTGGAAACCCTAATCAGCCTGCATAATAATTGACTGTCCTTTCAACTAAAAAGATAACCGTGGCATGTATTTCATTTCCTAGGAACATCTGAGTACTGCAGTGTTTTCCGAAAAAAGATTTTTAGTGAAGCAGTATTTAATTGTATGAAATTAAATCAAATGTGAAAAACTGACTGTGCACAAATGTGGGTCCCCTTGTAATGTTTCTGATTTGAATGCCTGTCACTGCTCCATGCTGATTACTTGAAACACCAAATTAGTTGGATGAGCTCGTTAAGCCTTGAACGTCATAGACAGGTGTGTCCAATCATGAGTGGTAGAAGGTATTTAAGGTGGTCAATTGCAAGTTGTGCTTCCCTTTGACTCTCCTCTGAAGAGTGACGGACAGCATGGGATCCTCAAAGCTACTCTGAAAAGATCTGTAAACAAAGATTGTTGAGTCACATGGTTTAGGGAGAAGGCTACAAAAAGCGATCTCAGAGGTTTAAACTGTCAGTTTCAACTGTAAGGAATGGAATCAGGAAATGGAAGACCACAGACACAGTTGCTGTTAAACCAAGCTGGTCTGGCAGGCCAAAAAAAAATACAGGAGCGGCATATGCAGAGGCAGGATTGTGAGAATGGTTACAGACAACCCACAGATCATTTCCAAAGACCTGCAAGAACATCTCGCAGCAGATGGTGTATCTGTACATCGTTCTACAATTCAGAGCAATTTGTACAAAGAACATCTGTATGGCAGGGTGATGAGAAAGAAGCCCTTTCTGCACTCACGCCACAAACAGTCTCGCTTGTTGTATGCAAATGCTCATTTAGACAAGCCAGATTCATTTTGGAACAAGGTGCTTTGGACTGATGAGACAAAAATTTAGTTATTTGGTCAGAACAAAAAGCACTTTGCATGGCGGAAGAAGAACACAGCATTTCAAGAGAAACACCTGCTACCTGCTGTCAAATTTGGTGGAGGTTCCATCATGCTGTGGGGCTGTGTGGTGAGTTCAGGGACTGGGGCCCTTGTTACAGTTGAGGGTCAGATGAATTCAACCCGATATCAACAAATTCTTCAGGATAATGTTCAAGCATCAGTCACAAAGTCGAAGTTACGCAGGGGTTGGATATTCCAACAAGACAATGACCCAAAAAACAATTCGAAATCTACAAAGGCATTCATGCAGAGGGAGAAGTACAATGTTTTGGAATGGCCCTCACAGTCCCCTGACTTGAATAGCATCGAAAATCTATGGGATGATTTGAAGCAGGCTGTCCATGCTTGGCAGCCATCACATTTAACTGAACTGGAGAGATTTTGTATGAGAGATGGTCAAAAATACCTCCATCCAGAATCCAGACACTCATCAAAGGCTATAGGAGGACAGCGTCTAGAGGCTCAAAGGAGCAAAAGGAGGCTCAACTAAGTATTGATGTCATATCTCTGTTGGGGTGCCCATATTTATGCAAATGTCTAGTTTTGTTATGATGTATATTGCATATTGTCTGTTAATCCAATAAACTTAATGTCACTGCTGAGTACTACTGTGAACATAAGGCATGTCAGATATTAAAAGGAAGTTGCTACTTTGAAAGCTCAGCCAGTGACAAACAAAACTACAAAGAATTAAGAGGGTTTCCCAAACTTTTTCATATGACTGTATTTCTATTTTTTCTAAAGCTATAAATGCTTAACTCTCTTTTGTTGTTTTCCAATTATTTTTCCCTTTTCCTGTGTAGTTTGTGTCCTTCATTTAACCCCAATAGTGACAATTAACAACCAGCATAACAGACACCTGGGATGATGAAAGCTGTAACGACTTCAGTGTCAGACCCGCTAATTAGTAAATAATCAATTAAATAACCAGAACACCTGGAAAAGCAGAATGAAAATTAGGTTAAACATACTGCTAACCACGACATATTCTCCATATAACTGCTTATTACATTTTAATAAAAATATACCAAGCTTAGTTTGTAATTTCTACATTAACTCCAAAACACAGAAATTGGGAAATAACAACTTAATTAGGCTAAGAGTCCAATGAAAAATGGATGTTGGTTGAAGCAAAAACCTGCAGCCAAAGGGGGTCCTCAGGACCGAGTTTGGGAATCCCTGCTCTAGTGGAACCCTCAAATACCGTAATTCTGCAATTAATTCTGAATTCTTCTGATCATTTGCCATTGTAATGACCTATTGTGTGATCTGAAAGATTAGCATCAGAGCGGTAAATAATTACTCAATGTCATAGAATAGTTCGGGTAGCTTGGTTCCTAGGGCACAAAGTCTACAGAGGCAGACGTCTGAATTATTATTATTATTTTATTTTTTTTATCGCCTCCCTTCTCTAACCACTCCTGCCTTTCTCATTCTCACGCGTCAGCTCCACTGTTTAACAGAGAAGACTGGAGCCTTTGCAGCACTCATTCTTTCTTTTTAAAAAGTGGTCAGCCAAACCAGTGCTGCCATTTCCTTCGTCTTGCTACCTCTCACACCTACACTCGCCCTCACTCAGCTTTCTTCTTAAAGCTAAACACAACGTTTCTCCAGTTGTAACCCTTTCTTTTTATATTCAATTCAACTGGCAGATGGTACCTGCTTTTTACTGTCTTTGCTTAACCGGTAATCATCTAATTAGACCAGCACATACTTTCACTTGGCCACCTGATCTAAATGGGTTACACAAAAATCAAATAAAATCATTAAATAATTTAACAATAGATTAAACTAATATAAACACCCCCCCACACACACATTTTATTAAAAGCCAGTTGAATAGGATTTCTGTTTTTTATGGTGGTATTGAAACATTGTGCAATTTGTAAAATTTCACTGGTGTTGGTATCAAATGCTAAAACGCTGGTATGATGACATTCTTGGTTCACACAGGTTCTGAAGTGGCATTGCCAGTCACAGCCCAGTAGTCCTCAGGCAAGCCTTTTCAATAGAATTGTTTCTGCTAGGAAAGCAGCAGGGCAGTGCACTACATATGATTGATTATTGCATTTGTTTTTTTATAGATGCAGAGTGTCACTGGCCAGACACGGAACTAAACCGCCGCAGGAAAGTGTTCTGCAGTAAAGTGGAAGGCTACGGCAGCATTTGTAGCTGCAAGGATCCGGCGCCCATTGAGTTCACACCAGATCCTGTAAGTTGCCAGCCAACTGGGTGGGATAACCCTACCCACTTACTGTAGATCTGCCAGCACACCATTTAACAATTCAGAGTCTTGTTGTTAATTTTCCATCACACCTCCTTTCATTCTAATCTTTTGGAATTTCTTATTCTTTCTGTGCTGTGATACCTAAAGCAGCGTCCATTATGTTGTTTTTTTTTTTTTTCCCCCCTTAAGTTGCCAGACAACAAGGTGTCTGATGTTCCTGTGACTGTAATTGCAGGGAATCGACCAAACTACCTTTACAGGTGAGAATGGATGACCATTTTTAATAAATAATGGATTGTCAAGAGAATATCTGTAGCTTTAACAGGTAGCTTCGTACAGTATCTTAGGTGTACCCTGGTAGGGTATATAGACTGACCAGCCTTAAATACTTTTGACAAGGAAATTCTATAATGAGAAGTGATGCTTATCTGAATTGCTTTTCAGAACAAGTCTTAACACTTAAAAAATACTTCAAACTTCAGTTCAGATGTGTCTAAACTAAATTCTCTTCTGTTGTAAAACAATTCCTTTAACTATAATAATAATGAGTTGCGTTTATAGAGCTCCTTTTACAAGCCCAAGGTCACTTTTGCATACAGAGGCGAGAGTTTAGGAGCAGGCGCTGATACAGCACATTGCTGCACCCACCACATGACAAGTCAACTCAGGATCCCAGATTAAGACCCGAATGCAGCCATGCTACGGGTGATACCTCAGCACCACACTAGTTCAGATGGAATGGATCCAGTATGAGGATTTTTTATGGTGGCTGGAGTGCCAATTCTGCCACCAACCCCCAGGTTTTTCCCTGCAGGTTGGAGGTCCTACTTGCAAGGCTAGATGTAGATTAACGTCATACCCGGGGTGGAGCAATTGCAGGTTAAGGGCCTTGCTCAGGGGCCCAACGGAGTAGAGTCACTTCTGCCGTTTATGGAATTTGAACCTGCAACTTTCCGATTACCAGTGCAGATCCCTACCTCAGAGCCACCACTCCACCCTCCGCTTTACATACAAAAGGGGAAAAAAATCACTCAGAAGACAAAGTTCGTCAAAGAGGAACATTTTGAGTTGAGATTTAAAGATGGAGAAAGAGGAGCCATCTTGGAGAGACTGACTAAGAGTGGCTATAACATTGAAGGAGCTGCCTGCCAGGGTGGAGAGTCTGGTGTGTGGGACAGTAAGGAGATTACTGTGCATGGACCTGAGAGAGCGACAAGGAGTGTATGGAGCTGAGTGAAGTAGAGAGGGGGAAAGGTTATGTAGGGCTTTAAAGGTGAGAAGCAGAATCTTCAATTTAATCCTTGATGGAACCGGTAACCAGTAAAGTTGGCAGAGAACAGGGGAGATGTGAGCAAAACACTTTGTGTGGCTGTGGAGTTCTGAATGTACTGTAGCCTCTGTATAGGGAGGCCGATGAAGAGGGAATTACAGTAATCAATACGAGACAGTATGAAACAATGTACCAGAGTTTGAGCATCATTAAAGGACAGAAATGGACGGAGGCGGGCAATGTGACGGAGATGATAAAATGAAATTTTGGAAAGAGACCTAATGTGTAGCTCAAAATGAAGTGATAAATCAAACAAAACACCAAGATTTCTGACAATAGGATCAGGTTTGACATCAACAGAAACAGATAAGTTGGATGCCTTAGAAAGTAGGGAGTTTGGGCCTACCAGTTACACTTCAGTTTAGAGAAGTTTGAGAAAGTTATTTTCTACCCATAGCTTAAGATCAGAGTAACGGCCCAAGTCATGGTTTGTATTGTGGGACAACAGATGTTTGTGGTAGCTGAGAGGTCTGTGATTACCGAGATAAGATCTCATGGAATGCTTCCATTCTGTTATCTTTATAGGATGTTGCGATCACTGCTTTCTGCACAAGGTGTCAATCCTCAGATGATCATTGTATTTATAGATGGATACTATGAGGTAAGGAAAAACAAATTTTGATAATTTGTTATTTATGGATGGAGGGCTTTATTTATTTAGGGTGTTTATTAATAAAGAGCAGGGCAGTGGTTAGCACATTAAACAGAACATTGTACATAGATGACTCTTGGACTTCTTTGGCCTTTGGGGGCACTACTCTTCTGATCCCCAAATCCAGAAAATGCCAAAGAAACTGTCAGGAAAGGACAGATTTATTTTTTTTTTTTATAACTAAAACAGGAGCTCCACTGAACAGCCAATTGGATTGCATGTTTTTATAATATGGTTTACCGTTGCTACACACAACACAGTTGTACTACATCATGTGCCCATTGCAAGACGCACCTACTTGACAGTTGTCATTATTTACGAGGCAGATGACCCCTTCCAACAACCTGAATCTTAATCGTAGTGTAATGATGTTTTATGAAAGCAAAGTGCCAGGTACACCTTCAAAATGGGTCTCTTGAGAAAGACACAAATGACCGGGTGTATCGCATAACGTCACTGATGTGTAATGCAAAGGACGCTAAATGTCATGGGATGTGCACAATTTGATTTGCTCCTCAAAAGAGCTGAGGTCTGGAGGTCTGCAGCTTGACTTTTTTTATACCGGATCCCTGGACTACTTCCATGGAAAGCAAAAGTAACTCCAGGTTAGACGTAGCCAGGCAAAACCTGTGAGGTAGTCTGCCCAGAGCATCTTGTGGTGGCCCCAGGTATCCCTTCCAAACTGCTGGCCCATTTTTAACTGAAGGGTCAGACAAGCCTGAGCCTCTATAATGTAGTAGCCTCTTGCTAGCAGTAGTTACATGAGGAATGTGTATTCTCTTTTCTTGTGCATTCCCCAGTTTCCTTCAACTATATTTACATCCCTCGAATAATACAAAGCTCTATCCTTTCCGGAACAGTTTGTTTTGCCTCCAGTCCGGAATGTTTTCCAGCACCAGGCCTTGACCCCAAACAGTCTTAATACGCTTCTCTCATTCAGAAGGTGAATACATGGTTGACAAACCTTACTCACAAAGATATTGTAATCTCCTCTTCTTCCCAAATAAACACACTCTTCAGTAGAAATCAAAACCTTTCATACAATTTTTATTAGCAATTAGAGTGGAATTTAGTGTAGGGTCAGTGACACTATTGCCCCAGCAGAGTATTTGCAAAAAAGGAAAAATCTTGATACATCTGAGATGTCTCACTTATTAAAGGTTTTCCAATGCTGTATCTGTCCTAGTGTCTATATAAACACAGTCTCTGTATTACATCTTGCCTGAGTTGGCTCGAAAGCTTGCATACAAGGTGAGACACACAAGTAACTGGATTGGTAAAGAAAAAGGTATTTATTGATGAATGACGGCATTCTAAACATTGTCACCTTGTGTATATACTCCCCCTCCCGATCTCCACAACGCTCCAGATGTACTTTATCTTCCATTGATTAGAACAGTGCTGGAAGTCTTCTTGCTTGAGGCTCTTCAACAGGCTTGCCGTTTCTATCTTCACTTCGTCCATTGAAGAAAAATGTGTTCCCTTCAGGTCACTTTTGATTTTCGGGAACAAGTAAAAATCACAGGGAGCTAAACCTTTTACTTCACGGATAAAGCATTGTGTGCGGGAGCGTTGTCTTGTCTCGTCTCGCTGTTCGCTTTTTTCACCCAACATTGTCGCAGCGACTCATGTAGTAATTGTTGTGCAAGTACTGACTGAGCTATTCACAGTATATGTGACTGCCGAACCGGTCGGCGGTTTTAGAGGGCCATGTTGGTGGGGGTATAGTTCTATGATTCAAGTCCAGCCGACCTCCAGACGTTTTTCTAGGAAAGCCCCAAGCCCAGTCCGGTTATTTTTGTGTCTCACCTCGTATTGTAATCTTTTTAGTTAACCAATAAAAGGTGTCATTTTGCTTGACTTCTCACTACAAAATTATTGTTCTTCTTTAGGCTACTCCCGTTAGAGGTTGCCACAGCAGATCATCATCTTCCATATCTTTCTGTCCTCTTTCTGTCTCCCAGCCGTCCTTCCTGTTATTTTACTAATGCAAACCATATGCGGGTCTGAGCTTCTGATGGCATTTTTTGATGGTTTAATCATCTTCTTTCGGCTGCTCCTGTTAGGGGTTGCCATGGCTGATAATCTTCTTCCATATCTTTCTGTCCTCTGCATCTTCTTCTATTACACCCATCACCTGCATGTCCTCTCTCACCACATCCATAAACCTTCTCTTCTTGCCTCTCTGACTTTGTCTCCCAACCGTCCAACCTGAGCTGACCCTCTAATGTCCTCATTTCTAATCCTGTCCATCCTTGTCACACCCAATGTAAATCTTAGCATCTTTAACTCTGCCACCTCCAGCTCTGTCTCCTGCTTTCTGGTCAGTGCCACCGTCTCCAGCCCATATAACGTAGCTGGTCTCACTACCGTCCTGTAGACCTTCCCTTTCAGTCTTGCTGATACCCGTCTGTCACAGATCACTCCTGACACTCTTCTCCACCCATTCCACCCTGCCAGCACTCTCTTCTTCACTTCTCTTCCATAATCCCTGTTACTCTGTAATGTTGATCCCAAGTATTTAAACTCATCCACCTTTGCCAACTTTACTCCCTGCATCCTCACCATTCCACTGACCTCCCTCTCATTCACACACATGTATTCTGTCTTGGTGGTCCTACTGACCTTAACTCCTCTCCTCTCTAGAGCATATCTCCACCTCTCCAGTGTCTCCTCAACCTGCTCCCTACTATCGCTACAGATCACAATGTCATCAGCAAACACCATAGTCCACGGGGACTCCTGTCTTATCTCGTCTGTCAACCTGTCCATCACCATTGCAAATAAGAAAGGGCTCAGAGCTGATCCCTGATGTAATCCCACCTCCATCTTGAATGCATCTGTCACTCTTACCACTGACTTAACCACTTCCCTCGTTCATATCCTGTGCAACTCTTACATACTTCTTTGCCACTCACGACTTTCTCATACAATACCACAGCTTCTCTCGAGGCACCCTGTCATATGCTTTCTCCAGGTCCATACAACTCCTTGTGGCCTTGTCTGTACTTCTCCATCAACACCCTCAGAGCAAACATAGCATCTGTAGTGCTCTTTCTTGGCATGAAACCATCCTGCTGCGCACTAATCATCACCTCACTTCTTAACTGAGCTTCCACTACTCTTTCTCATAACATCATGCTGTGGCTCATCAGTTTTATCCCCCAGTAGTTACTGCAGTCCTGCACATCCCCCTTATTCTTAAATACCAGCACCAGTACACTTCTTCTCCACTCCTCAGGCATCCTCTCACTTTCCAAGAGTCCATTAAACAATCTGGTTAAAAACTCCACTGCCATCTCTCCTAAACACCTCCATGCTTCCTCGGGTACGTCATCTGGACAAACGGCCTTTCCATTTTTCATTCTCTTCATAGCTGTCCTTACTTCCTCCTTGCTAATCCATTGCACTTCCTGATTCACTATCTCCACATCATCCAACCTCTTCTCTCTCTTGTTCTCTTCATTCACAAGCCTCTCAAAGTACTCTTTCCATCTGCTCAACACACTCTCCTTGCTTGTTTCCATCTTTATTCTTTATCACCCTAACCTGCTGCACATCTTTCCCAGCTTGGTCCCTCTGTCTATCCCATCGGTCCTTTTCTCCCTCCTTAGTGTCCAACCTCTCATACAACTCATCATACGCCTTTTCTTTAGCCTTCTCCACCTTTCTCTTCACCTTGCGCCTTATCTCCTCGTACTCTTGTTTGCTTTCTGCATCTCTCTGACTATCCCACTTCTTCTTTGACATCCTCTTCCTCTGTATACTCTCCTGAATTTTTCCTCATTCCACCACCAGGCTTCATTTTCCTCCTTTCTCTGTCCAGATGTCACACAGAGCACCCTTCTTGCTGTCACCCTTACTACATCTGCTGTAGTTTCCCAGCTGTCTGGTGACTCTTCACTGCCACCCAGTGTCTGTCTCACCTTCTCCCTAAACTCAGCCTTGCAGTCTTCCTTTTTCAACTTCCACCATCTAATACTTGGTTCTGCCCTCACCCTCCTCCTCTTCTTGATCTCCAACGTCATCCTACAGACCACCATCCTATGCTGCTTAACTACACTTTCCCCTGCCACCACTTTGCAGTCTTCAATCTCCTTCAGATCAACTCTTTTGCATAGGATGCAATGTACCTGTGTGCATCTACCTCCACTCTTGTACGTCACCATATGTTCCTCCCTCTTCTTAAAATACATATTCACCACAGCCATGTCCATCCTTTTGGCAAAATCCACTATCCTCTGACCTTCTTCATTCCTCTCCTTGACACCATACCTACCCATCACCTCCTCATCTCCTCTGTTCCCTTGTGAACATGTGAATTGAAATTCGCTCCAATCACCACCTTCTGTCCCTTGGGTACACTGTTCATCACTTCATCCAACTCACTCCAAAAATCTACATTCTCATCCATCGCACAACCAACTTGTGGGGCATATGCACTAACAACATTCATCATCACACCTCCAATTTCCAGCTTCATAATTGATACTGTTCCTTCAGAATAACTTCTACCCCATTTCTCCTCCCATCCACACCATGATGGAACAATTTGAATCCACCTCCGATCCACCTGGCTTTACTCCCCTTCCATTTAGTCTCTTGCACGCACAATATATCAACCTTCCTTCTCTCCATCATATCTGCTAACTCTCTCCCCTTACCAGTCATACTGCCAACATTCAAAGTTCCTACCCTCAGTTCCACTCTCTTTACCTTCCTCCTCTCCGCCTGCCTCCGGACACGTCTCCCCCCTCTTCTTTTCCTTCTTCTCCTTCGGCCAACAGTAGCCCAATTTCTGCCAGGACCCTGTTGGCTAACAGTACTGGTGGCGGTCGTTGTTAACCCGGGGCTCGACCTATCCGGTATGGAAATTTGTATTGTTGTCCGCATATTGATTTGGCAAAATTTTACACAGGATGCCCTTCCTGACGCAACCCTCCCCATTTATCCGGGCTTGGGACCGGCACAAAAAAACACACTGGTTTGTGCAACCCCTGTGGCTGGGTTAATGGGCAGCTCTACCACCCTGAGAAAATCAAAGGCTTCATCCACAACTATCACAAAAGACTGCATGCCATCATTGATGCTAAAGGGGGCAATACGGGGGTAATACACAGTATTAATAATTAAGGGTATGCAAACTTTTGAACAGGGACCCTCTCATTATTTTCCTTATTACTATGCTTTGTTGAATGGCTATTCTGTGATGCCTTATAGTTTAATTTGGATTCCATTAGAAGTAAATGAAATGTGTTTTACCTGATTACTCATCTTTGCTTTAAAGTATGGTGCACATCTTACAAATTCTGCCAGAGTATGTAAACTTATGAGCACAACTGTAAATAACATTATAATGTACAATTATTATTATGCTAGATATTACACACACACAGGAAAGTGAAACAAAAGCAAAGCATCATAACAAAGCTGTGTTTCAAAAAACAAATGCACTTGTTTGCAGTTCTATAATTCAGTTCATTTGTCCTCCTTGGAAATGAAAATATACTGTGGCCACCAGAGGGCGCTCCTGCTGTCCAAACGTAGCACAGACTGATGCAGGCCACAAGTTCAACACACACGCTTTTATTTTTCCTTGTGGGAAACGTTTTTCTCTCATTTCCCCCTTCACAGCACAGTTTCAGAGAACAGTTCACGGCACAAAATACACTTCTCTTTCCTTCTCCGTCCGCCTCCACTCCTCCTGACAAGCGTCGTCCTCTTCCACCTAACTCTGGCTGTCTAAATGAAGTGAGGCGGCTCCTACTATGCAGCTCCTGGGAATGTACCAGGTGACTCATCAGCGTTACCTGGAATCACTCCCAGGTGTGGAGGAAGACCAATGCAGGGCTCTGCAACCCCCCACTGGCGGCCCCCACATAAACCAACAGGGCTGTACCAAACTCCAACTCCCAGTCTGCCCTGTGGGAATCCGTGGTTACCACAGCAGCCCAGGACGGCTGCCCTCTACCATCCCGGGGAAGGTAATGCCTTGTGGACGCTCTCTCCCCTGGTCCTTCCTTCCAGCTGGGTAATGGCCATGAGTGTCCGTAACAACACGCATATTTTAATCCAAAATGCAATAATAAATAACACACACAAGATAAAATGCAAAAATGAACCTCAATTTCATTTTTTTTAATATTCCTTAGAGATTTAATGTTTTGATTATTGCATGAAATGTCTGATTTTAAAGGCCTGAAAAATGTGATTTTTTTTTTTATACTTCTGTGTTTGTATATTCATTTTTGCATATTTTTTTATACTCAGGAACCAATGGATGTGGTTGAGTTATTTGGCCTGAAAGGCATTCAGCACACTCCTATCAGTATCAAGAACGCCCGAGTGTCTCAGGTGAGATTGGGTTATTTCAGCTTAACTTTGCCTTTTTACACATTTTGGGCTTTACTGTCTTTTGCTTGTTCATTATAAATGGCATCTCGAAGGGCTTCACAAGAAGTGTGAGCTCGCTAGGCGAGATGTTCACTGTCTGTGTACAATTTAAATGAACTGAACCATTGCCCAGTGGGGGCTGGGTGGTCTCGTGGCCTTAGAACCCCTGCAGATTTTTTTTTTTTTTTGCCAACCTTCTGGAGTTTTTTTTTTTTCTGTCCTCCCTAACCATCAGATCTTAACTTTATTCTTTAATTATTATTGCCTAATCTCATTTTTATATTTTTCTTTTTTCTTCATCTTGTAAAGCACTTTGAGCTACATCATTTGTATGAAAACGTGCAATATAAATAAATGTTGTTGTTTATAGGGTCATTTATAGACTGGTAGCCTTTAAAAAAGTGTGCATCTTACGCGCTGCCTCATATGTTCTACAAATGAACAAGCACAGCATTAATACTCATTTTTATACACCCACATATTTTTGTTTTGTCCCCAAGGGGAAATAGTAACTTTACGGAATCTTGAGAGAGAAACAAATCTCTCTATTATAAAAGGAGATCCTGAGACAAGACTTTTTCAAAGAGTTTTTTTCCAAGTCCCGCCCTCCTCTCAACCATATTGAACCACGACCACGGTCCTCTCACCTCTCATTCGTGTGAATGCTTTTGACAGACACAGTTCCTGCTCCCTCAGCTTTTATAAATTTTTACGTTTTTCTTGCTTTAAGTTCCCAATAAAGAAAAGGCTTACTATGTCCAAATGTTATTGAAGAATTTCATCCCGAAGGGTTATAAACAGAAGAAATGAGTACATGGGCAATCCTAGCACCGAGAAACAAAAGTCAAATGAATTAATTTGAAAATTGTCGATCGGTTACACGGCAAATTGGTTAAATGCGTATCAATAGACTGTGCTGAAACGGTTAGTGGTGATACTGCAAGATGATGTTTTCATCTATTGTACTATCCCGTAGAATATCTACAACCGTTAGCACCGTCTGGTCTTCCACCGGCCGAATTAGTGTTGAAAGAAGGATGTATCGTAATGTTATTACGTAATTTATGACTGAGTGATAGGCTGTGCAATCAGACAAGATTAGTTGTATTGAAAATTGGTCAAACAATTCTGACATGTAAAATTTTAACAGGTGACAAGAAAGGTAATGTAGTACATCTTCAGGGGGTAACATTAGACACCAAAAGAGATTTTGATATGCTATTCGTTTTAAAATGTTTTCAGTTTCCCGTTAGAATAGCTTTTGGTACGACAATTAAAAGGGAAAAAACATTCTAATAAGTTGTTTTATTTATTAGAGAAAAGAAACGAAATTCACTCACAGGCAGTTATACGTTGCGTTGTCGCAATGAAAGTCCATACACGGAATCAAAATTCAATCCGATATTGATGAAAATTTAATTCAAAGTATTGTTTTTACTGAAGTTTTACAGTAAAAGTGTAAGTTTAAAATGTATTTGCATGTTAATTTCAAAGCCAAACAGAACAAAATCTTATAACAGAACAAATACCTCTAACGCAGCATGAAACATAATTTACTTTTATATTATTATGTTTTACTATTTTTTAATATGGTTAACCAGTAGCGGCATACTGCACGATAACGTGCATTGAATACACTTCACTTAAGCATTCCTAGTTTTCATCCTCTTTCTGTGTCTCAGTTTATCATTTGTTTGCTCAGGTTGATGTGCTTGCTACTTTCTGATCAGCTCTTCTTTTCTCAACCCTAGCGGCCCGCTGCTTCTCTTTTTTCGTCTGCATCTTTTCACGGTAAAACTGATTGTTAGCTTTTCTGTTCCAATTACTTAGTATGTTTTATTTAATTTTTCACTTAAGCTGGCACTTAAGTCTTCAATCTGCCTCAAAAATGATTAGCGAAGTTGGTAGGGAATGAGAATGGCGCCCATACACATGCGCCGCGCAGCCGCCCTGCTGCGTGCTGCCGAGAGTTGATTCTACGATAAAATAAAATAAAAATAAAAAGAGTAATAAAAATCATCTCCCCGAAAGCAGATAATAGATGTCACGTTGTATATGTGTACCAAATTTCAAGTCAATAGGTGAAACGGTTTGCGAGCTACGGGTGACTTAAAATCCTGGACCGACAAATGAAAAGCCACGGTAGCGTATTATATAAGAAGACTAGCTGATTACCCAGTGGCTTTGCTCACTGAGTGCAAGGGTAAAAAATAAAATGCAGTATTTATAAAATAAGTTTAATTACCAATTTTATTTTTCAACAAATAAAGAGCATTTACAATAATATAGAAATCGATATAAACAACATTATTAACATCTTAGTCATATGAGAATATGAAGTAATATATAAGAAGCACATTGCATATAAATATAAATTATTAAACAGTAAAACATTTTGATAAAAGAATTTGAATAACATATAAGAAGCGTATAAATTATTAAACAGTAAAACATTTCTATAAGAGAATTTGAATGACATTTAAGAAGCATATAAATTATTAAACGGTAAAACATTAACATTTAAGAAGTAAAGATACTTTGAGTACTACTGAAGTGCTTTCGGGGAAACTACATTTTTTGTTTGCCCATTAGGTGCATAAATGTATACATTTTTTGGTGTACCCACCCAAGAACACGCCACATATAACTGACCGTGGGAGAAGCATGGGTTTTCTAAATTGATTCCTCCAACTTTAAGTGATTGGCCTTGTGCTCTATTTATCGTAATTGCAAATGCAAGGCGGACTGGAAATTGTAGCCTTTTGAAATCAAATGGCATGTCCGCAGGGATGAGCGGGATACGTGGTATGAAGTCAGAATTCCTTCTACCGGCATTTGTCAAGATTGTCGCCTCAGTGACATTCGGATTAAAATGTAAGCACTACGGTCATACGCATGTAGTGTATTATAATATGTTCTGTGGTCATACGTAATTTCCTTTTCAAATGCGAAAAGAATTTTATATATTTAGATTACTCGCTGTAATGTAAAATAGTTCTATTATGCATATGTAACAATTCCAATGAAAATAACAATCTGTTTAAATTGTACATCCATATCTCCATAGGCGAGCGGCTGATCCTCAAAGTGGCTAGCGTGTAGCGCCAGCCAGGGGGTTGGCGAGCATAGTGAGCAGGGGGCAAAGCCCACTAGTATAAAAATATTATGCCAAACAAAAAACCACCACCCCTCCTTACATGCACAACACACACACACACACATAATGTAAGAACATTTGACTTGGATACTAGAGAGCTCCTGCTGCTGCTACTAACAGGATTGTAGGTGGCAGTAAGTAGGTCAGACCTGTCCAGATGTACAGTTGAAAGTATTAAAATTTTAATCCTGCAGGTCCGGCTTGTTGTGTCCACAAAAGGATAATACCATTAGAAGTTTGTTCTGTCCAGACTTGCCAGGGTGAAATCACCGGCCTCCAGAATGACTCATCTTTACAGTATTGCCGTTTATTTTTAAACTGTCGCTGAATTTAAAAATAAACATCGACAGGATGATACAACCCCCTTCTAGGCAGTAAAGCAGACAGATTCAGTCAGTATTTCAAAGCCTGGGTCACACTTATCTGTACTTACAACGTGCTCTCTTCTTCTATTTATCATTTACATAAATCACCAGACCACCTCCTGCTTTTTCCACTCTGTCTGATTGTGTCTGGTAAAGTCCATCCAGCATTAAATAACATGTTAAATAAGAGGTTTACACGTCTTTGCTACAATAACAAAAATGAACTGAACTCACCATTAGATGTGACAGTTTTTTCAACTTAAAAAGCGATCAAGCATTCCTCGTTATATTCCTCTTTTCACCACAGGCTCATTCCTCCACAGTGTGTTAAGAAGCGCCTCTGGGGATCTTTTCGGCCTGCTGCTATCGTGCAATTCAGTGCTTTCTCTAGATGTCCCAGACTAAATAATTCTGCTCACTGAGTTCATCTTGCTGTGTTTTTTGTACACTTTATTAATACCTGAGGGTAGAATGGCTTTTTGTGTGACCTTTGCTGGTCAGAGCACAGGGTCAGCCATTGTACAGCGCTCCCGGAGCAATTTTTAAAGTAAAGGGTCTTGCTCATGGGCCTAACAGAGTAAGAGGATCCTTCTGGCAGTAACAGGATTTGAACCAATTTCTGCACGATATTGATTGATTGACTCATTCGATTGATTTAACAGTATTTGTCTAGTGAGTCTGTAACCTTGATGTTTGCACTTGTGCTGCTATATTCTAAATTTTCCCCTTGGGGTTAATAAAGTTTATCTAATCTAAAATAGAGGTCAACCAGTTTTGAATCCTGTCTTTTCTTTGATCCGGATCTTCAATTAATTAAATTTGAATTCATTTTTAATGCTCATGAATATATACTCAGCAAAAAAAGAAACGTCCTCTGACTTTCAACTGTTTTTACTTTCAGTAAACTTAATGTGTAAATATTTGTATGAACACTAAAAGAGTCAACACCAT
>JANRMT010062857.1:44205783-44218495 GCA_026402145.1 Polypterus bichir lapradei | reverse complement strand
GTTGAAATACACAGTCCTGAAAAAGGGACGTTTCTTTTTTTGCTGAGTATATGTTTAGCTGACTAAAGTGAAGTGAAAGTTTGATTTAACACCTAATGGAGAGTGGTTTCTGTCATTTAAATATTACTTAGTTAATCAGTGAATGAAAAAGTGATCAAATACTGAATGTATCTGTAGGAAAAAGAGAGATTATTTTAATAGTGTTTACTGGTAGATGAAAGAATTGGAACCAGTGCATTTGAGTTATTGAGGTGAAGATGCCAACAACAAGATAATTAAGGATCCGGGGCCCGGCCCTTATGAGGAATGCAGTGCAAGTTTAAAGGAAATGAAGGCTAGGTGTTACAAATGAAAGGCCTGCGCCTGCCGCACCCATCACATGACGAACCACCCGGATTGGGACCCGAGTGCAGCCGTGCAACAGGTGACACCTTAGCACCACAGAAAGGTGATTATAACTTTAAAAAACGCATTGACTAGAACAGAGTTGATATGTTAAGGAGAATTTGAACCTGCAACCATTTTTTTTTTTTTTTTTGCTCTTGTATTAGTGGTTCATTGTGTGTAAGAATTCAAGCAAAATCAAGTTTGTCTTGTGTATGCAGTGTAATTCATACTTGCACAGATCCTTAGGCAGTTGACAAAATACATAAAAAAAAGATAATCTATACTAATAAAAGGCAAAGCCCTCACTCACTGACTGACTCATCACTAATTCTTCAACTTCCCGTGTAGGTAGAAGGCTGAAATTTGGCAGGCCCATTCCTTACAGCTTACTTACAAAAGTTAAGCAGGTTTCACTTCGAAATTCCATGCGTAACGGCCATAACTAAATCCTACTTACGTACATACAGTATATACGTCCATAGCCTGCAGCTCGGTCGCCGTGTGAGGCGGGGTTGCGTCCTGCCTATATTGCGTCCCCCATCCCCACGCCTCCCACGTTGTTGGCAGCCTGCCATATATAGATTTAAATGCTTAAACGAGCAGGGCAGACACGCTGGCAAACAACACTGAAAACTCTCTTTTGTTGATTTCATTATACTTTGCCCTTTCTCTGTGCAGTTTTCCCCCCTTTGTTGTATCTTAATAATAACAATTTAAAATGAGCAGAGCAGACACGCTGGCAAACAACACTGAATAATCAACGGCTGCAAGTACTTTAGCTCAATAATACATTAATTAAACAATTAGAAGACCTAGAAAAGTAGAATGAAAATCAAGAAAATACTGTTAAAAAGAAAAAAAAATACATTATTCCTATATAACTGCTTGGTACATTTTAATATTTTTTTTTTTTTTTTTAGCAAACTTAGTTTTCTAATTTCGATATTGTTCCCTAAACACAGAACTTGGGAAATATTAGTTCACTTAATTAGCCCAGGAGTTCAATTAAAATCAGAAGCTGGTTGGAGCAAAAACCTGCAGCCACAGGGCTTCACCAGGTCTGAGTTTGGGAAACACTGGTTTACATTGTTCAGGTACCCATTTTCTTTATCGTTCCAACCGTAACCCCATTAACATGTCTATCGAGGTGATCACCATCGATCAAAGAACTGTCACTTACCGAGTGGTTTCCATGCCCGGAGATGCCGGCTGCTTTTTCCATTCTCTGTGTTACATATTGCACGGCCATATCAGGCTCACTCTTGATATCCAGAGGAACATTGTGTCTTATGTATTGAATGACTGGGACAGGTTCAAGGTGTGGACTGATGACGGTACAGGAGATAATTATACTACACAGGAGCACTAGAAGAGTGAAATGCTTAGGCCCTTCACCTATGGTTCTGCATGTGAGTTGATGGCTGCCGCTGAATTGTTCGGTTGTCGCTTTCAAGTGTACCGAAATGGCCAAATATTTTACACCTTTCAACAACCGCCAATGCCTCTTAAACATCTTAGATTCACAGGTGACGATTTGAGTAGTGGACACTTTGATGTTTATGAATGTTTCAACTCTCAAAAGCTGGATGCAAAGTTATCGATGAAACCGGTTGTAAGCTTACAACGCTTGACAGATGCCGAATGTCACTTCAACACAAGTCCTGCAAATACTGTCGTAATTGAAACAAACCATGAAACCGAAACCGATTATGACAGCAGCAATCCAAGCTGTGAGAAAACAGTAAAAAGGAGGCAGGTCAGACGTTGTGGTACATTTTCTGATGCAGCTAGATGGAAACAACTTTGTGACGCTGCCGCCAAATACTCACAGAAAAATCCACAAGTTAATAGAGACGCTGTCGCTAGAGTTTCTCCACACTCTGAATCCTCCAGGCACTCCTGAGCCTAATCTAATTTTGAAGGTTGGGGCACCAATAATGTTACTGAGAAACTTACAGCCACCGAAACTTTGTAACGGCACGAGACTTCAGGTCACGTGTCTGCAAAAGAACCTAATTGAGGCAACTATTTTTACTGGCAGTGGCTCAGGGGAGAGAGTTTTTATTCCTCGCATCCCCGTTATATCCTCTGATGTCCCATTTCAATTCAAATGCCTCCAATTTCCAGTAAGGCTCTGCTTCGCAATGACAATTAATAAGTCTCAGGGACAGACCCTACGAAAGGTTGCCATTGATTTGAGGCAAGATTGCTTTTCACATGGCCAACTGTACGTTGCATGCTCAAGAGTAAGCTCAGCGCACAGCTTGGTCATATTACAACCGGAGGGCCGAACTGACAACGTGGCATACAAAGAGATCCTTAACAAATAATTATTGGTGTATTTTCCCCCAGTTTAAAAAGGTTTACTTTTCTTCTTAATAAAAATTTAAAAGCACTACTTCACGTATTTTGCTAGTTAATAATATTTGTTCTCATGGTTGACTATCCCTTAAACATACTAGTGTGAGTGCCGATTGCACTGTACTGTTTGTCGGAAGGAAGGATTGAGAAAATCAACTGTGCAGGATGGGCGAGCTCTTTAAGAGTCCTGTTTGTCTTTTCTACAGCAGTGAGTGTTGTACATATCAGGCAAAGAAGCCAGTTGAGAGCTGGTCATATTCTGTGCCACCTTCACCACCCTCTGCAGTGAGTCAAGCAGGTTCTAGTACCAGGATGTAATGCCACCAGTGATAATGGAAAACACTGTGTACCTGTAGAAGTTCTTCAGAACAGAAGGGAGAAATGTGAGCGGTCAGATTCCTGAGGAAGTAAAAGCACTCGTGAGCTTTCTTAACATATGTCGTTCCCGTTTCAGCTTGTCATTTACAGTCACTCTTAGAAATTTAAAGCTGCCCACCCTTTCAACAACACCCTGAATTCCATTGAATTGTCGTCACACATGCCCATCAGTGAATCACCTTTTCAGCTCAGACCAGGAATGCAATGCCACTATGGGGCAAGAAGGGGCGCTGTTGCTAACAGTCTTGTCTCTTCCCTCCACATCTCCAAGAAAACACCCCTTGAGGGCAACTAAACCCCACCCTCAAAACTCCCAAGATGTCCCACCCCCTCCCAACTGAACCATATAAAGGTGGCCGTTCCCTTAAGGAGCTGACTGAAGTCTTGAACCGAGCCTGCTATAGGTCGGAGCTCCACATACAGACCGTTTGCATAAAGCCATCTCAGGCTAAAGCTCTTTTGTTTTGTTGCTTACACCATCAAGCGCCTGTTTATTTAGTTGCAGCATTATTTTTTTTGTTGCTCACAATTAAATGGGGTGACTGGGTTGGCACCACAACTACTCTTTGGACTCTAACTATCACTCATGTTACACACTTGGTAGATACAAATATTCATACTGGGCCTTGTTCTAGGTATTTACTTATTTGGAATATTTTTGAGGTCCAATGACTTATTCCACCCTAGTTATAAAGTTTTTTATTTACTAATTGCCAAAATTGTAGAAATTTCAATGTGCACTTATTATTTTTTTTCTTTAATCCACAGCACTACAAAGCCAGTTTGACAGCAACTTTCAATCTGTACCCTGTGAGTATTTTTCTTTCAACTTTTTGTGACGTTTGTAATAGATAGGACACTTTAACTGTGTGTTAGTGATCAGCACATGCAGAAAAGGACTTTTTACTACTTCACACCTAATTTTATAATCAAATTTGCAGGGTGCTTAAAAGATTTGATCCCGTTCTGGTGTTTTATGTTAAATTGAGCTGCACTATATGCTAATCTTTTAAGATCAATGTGTTGTTGCATATAAAATAAATAACATGAAACAATTATGCATAATATAGATGAGTTAATCTAGTTACATTTTTTGTTTGGTTAAATGTAAGTAGTAAATCCAGTGAAATCAATGCTGTAGAATTTTACATTAATCTGTAAAGTTGTCAGTGCATAGTGGCGGAGTTGTCATAGTTGGTCTGTGTCGTCGGGCAAGTTTTAACTCTTTCAGGGCAGGCGTCGACCTACGTCAACATATAGGGTTGAGGCAAATCTTGACATTAATCGACATCCAGGGGTAGAGGGCAGTAATCAGCAGTAAATGTCGACAAAACCCCCTGTTAGGTTATACAGTAGTTCCGCTGTGTTTGCTAGCAGTATGCTGTTTGCATTATGTGTTACACTGGGTGCTGGAAACTGCCTGCCACTGGTAGTTCAAAGATGGCCGCCGACAGGTGCACAAAGAGAGCTGAATGATGATGGCCATAACCGGCTGCCTTTGCCTGTCTGCCACAGCAATCACAATACGCAACAGCAATGCCAGCAAGCAATATAATGTGGCAATGCATGCCATTGGCTGCTGCTAATGTTACCATCCCTTGCAGGACTAGGCTATGTAATAGGTATGTTAATTAACATAGCATAGAGGCTCATGGACAGAGGTGGGTAGATTAGCCAAAAATTATACTCAAGTAAGAGTAGCGTTTACTTCAAAATAATATTGCTGAAGTAGAAGTAAAAAGTAGTCCTCCAAAAAATTACTCAAGTAAGAGTAAAAAGGTATTTGGTGAAAAGATTACTCAAGTACTGAGTAACTGTTTGAACATAATAAATGATTTATTTTTTTAGAAATGTTGTAATAAGACAGACAAAAATATAAAATAATATGCAAATTCTTCTATTTCCAAATAATAAAATTAAAAAATGAGTAAAAAGAAATCACATCTTTACAAAATAAAGATGCACAAATAACAAAGTTCCAAATCTCAGTTTTTCACAACAAAGCTTTTGAAGCCGATACCCACAGTGGGTAACGTATGTTCAAACAGTGCAAACTACTTACAGTGACAAGATATCCTGTACACTGACAGTATAATACTGCATAGTCACTTTGTGGTGTAGCGGGTCCGCGGCTTCAAAAAAAAAAAAAAGAAAAACAGGCCAGTTTCAACTCCATAAAGCCGTGTCACTCTCCGTGGGCGCAATTGCACAACCGCGGGGAGTTAATGAGGTAGTTGGAGCGAGTCGCACCTGCACGTGTGATCGTTCTCAACTGCTTCATTGGCTTCCTGTGGCGTGTGATTAAGGGCCACGGAGACGGGAGTGTATATTTATGGGTCAGCACAAAAAAAGAAGGGGGAGTCAAAGAAAAGAAGAAAAGAAAGGAGGTTAAAGGACATAAAAGGCAGGCTTAGGAATGGCGATCTGGCCACCTGGAGGGAGGAAGCAGTGCGAGTTAGGGCCCCAAGAAAGAGCATTAGCTGTGGCGCTGTTTGTTTTTAAAGCTAAATTTAGCCCGGAATAAGACAAAGAAAAGAACTGTTATTTTTACTTTCTTGTATACGACGTATAGGGAAAGTATTGTGAATGTCCAAAAATCCGACCTCAAGATTTTGCTGAATCTCAACGCTTTAGACTTCTCAAAGTCCGAAAATACCTTTTTTTGTAATTACGTCTTTGTGTCAATGTGTGCAAAGACAATAACTTGAGTACGCTTTCACTCAGGGCAATCATATTTTGCATACAAGTATTAGGTACAAAACGTAGATTTCTATCAACTTTTGAGCTATTTCCGCTAACCAGAAGTGGTACTTTTTTTTTATTCATGCAGTGGCAGAATCCGATTTATTCAACTTTACTTTTATAATAATTGTGTCAAGTCAAGTTGGGGAGCATGCACTGGTACAGCATGTTGTCGTACACACTACACGGCGAAACAGCTCGGGATCCCGGTTTGCAGCCTCCCCCAGACAGACACGCGGTCCAGTCCCTCCCTCTGGAAATGACCCTGTGTCTGCCGCAGCCAGGTGTTACGTGGGCGATCCCTTGGCCTGGTCCAGCCACTCGGGTCCCCAACAGTGAGGATCTTACAAGCCGGATCACCCTCAGGGAAACGCACCACATGGCCGTAGTGCCGTATCTGACGCTCCCTCACAATGCAGGTAATGTACCTCATTTGGGACTCTATGAGCAACCGCTCATTCGACACAAACTTAAACCAACGGTACCCAAGGAGAGAGACAGTACCAAAGGAGTCCAGTCTTCCAGGCATCATCCCAAGTCACTAGAAAATGGGACTTGTCATCCCTAGCTGGAAAGGGAAGGGTGATCGCCTGGACTGCAGCAGCTACTAGCAGGTAAAGTCCTTGCTAGGGTTGTCCTCAATAGGATCCGTGATCACTTGCTCACCTACCAGTGACTGGAACAGTCTGGCTTTATGCCTAAGAAGTCTACCATCGACTGCATCCTGGCACTAAGGGTTCTCATGGAGCGCAAATGTGAATATCAGCAGAGTTTCTTGGCAGCCTTTGTCAATTTTTCCAAAGCGTTCGATTGAGCTGCCCTGTGGGACATCCTGAGGGTTCACGGGATTCCCTCGAGGTTACTGGATGATATGGCTGGCCTGTACACTTGTACTGTGAGTGCTGTGTTGAGTGGAGACAGAACCTCTTCATTCTTCCCAGTTGATTCTGGGGTTCATCAGTGGTGTGTTCTGCTCCTACTCTGTTCAATGCTTGTATGGACTGGGCGTTGGGCATGGTTGTGAGGTCCAGCGGCTGTGGGGCATCTGTGGGTGAAGAAAGATTCATGGATCTTGACTTTGCTGACGATGCTGTGATCTTCGCGGAGTCAATGGAGGCTCTGATCAGGGGTCTTGAGAGACTGAGTGAGGAGTCTGAGTGTCTGGGCTTGTGAGCGTCCTGATAAAAACCAAAGAGCCAGGCCTTTAGTGACCTCTTGGGCACGGCCATCAGCAGTGTGTCTGTCTGCGGAGAGAGTGTCGACCTCATCGAGAGGTTTACGTACCTTGGCAGTGACATTCACGTATCTGGTGTCTCTTCCTATGAAGTCAGTAGATGGATTTGGAGAGCATGCAGGGTCATGAGGTCACTGGAAAGGGGTGTTTGGTGCTCCCGCTATCTATGCAAAAGGACGAAGGTCCAAGTCTTTAGAGTCCTGGTTCTTCCTGTCTTGCTATATGGTTGCGAGACATGATGCTATCCACTGACCTGAGACGAACACTGGAATAATTGTTTGATATATTATTCATTTTAATTTGATTTGTTTGTTGATGGTTCTTTAATGTACATAATATAAAAATGTAATCTTTGTCTTGCGGTTTACTCCTCAAAATTTGGCGGAGTGGTGGCTCTGAGGCTAAGGATCTGCTCTGGTATCCAGAAGGTTGCCAGCTCGAATCCCCATCACTGCCGAAAGAGATCCTACTCTGCTGGGCCCTTGAGCAAGGCCCTTAAACCTCAGTTTCTCCAGGGGCGCTGTACAATGGCTGACCCTACACTCTGACCCCAAGGGGTATGCGAAAACTAACAAATTCCTAATACAAGAAATTGTATAAGGCGAAATAAACAAAAAAAAATATATGTCCATCCCCATTTCTGAGTATACGAGAAAGCCGAGGGGAGACCACTCCCAGTTTTTTGTATTTAGTATTTGTTGCCTTTCTGTTATTTTGAAAAATTCTGTCCATGTCTTCTGATCTTTCTCTGTTGTTTTTGTTTGACCCATTGAATTGTCATCCTCCCCATGCTGCTTGTTCTGCACACCATTCTCTCAGTGTGCAAATCCTAGACAGGCAGCTGGGAGCAGCAATCATACCTTGGTCAAAGTGACTTGGATCACAAGGTCTGGCCATTCTGATATTTACTAGAACAACAATTACACCCTTTGACCAGGTCTGCATAGTTTATAGACTGAGCTACAGCCTCACGATTTGCTGTTTGCAGGGATAAACTGTACATTACAAGTAGATGGCTTTATTAAAGTGGCAAGCCAGTGTGTGTGTGTATGTGTGAGTACATATGTATGCTAAATGTTGAATTTCTGTATTTAAATTGTGCTTATTTTTCCCTAATTAGGATTCAAAGTATGCAATAGTCTTGGAGGAAGACTTGGACTTGTCGGTGGATTTCTTCAGGTAAACTGAACTGAGTCATGTTTTGATACTATTCATTGTTTTCATGCCACTTGTATCACAGAAGACTTCTGTTTAAGGTTGCTGATTTGAGTGCTGCTGACATTCAGTCTTTTATTTTTATAGCCCTTTACTTACGGTGATCATGACAGCTTTTACCAAATGATTTATGAAAATATGCTGGAAGATGTTTTAGTGCATTGACAGTACCTGAGCAGATAAAGGAGGTACAGGAAAGTGAACAGGGGTATACATTACTTAGATAAGACGTGTATGTTAAAGGTGTAACCCACACAATAATACAGTGGGGGAAATAAGTATTTGATCCCCTGCTGAATTTGTAAGTTTGCTCTCTTACAAAGAAATGAACAGTCTCTCTAATTTTCATGGTAGTTTCATTTTAATGGAGAGAGACAGAATATCAACCAAAAATCCAGATAAAAAACTACTACTATTTATAAAAAGTTATAAATTGATTTGCATGTCATTGAGTAAAATATAGATTTGATCTCTTACAACCCAGCCAGAATTCTGGCTCCCACAGATTGGCTGTGTGCCCAGGTGGCATACAGATTACAATCAATCAATCAATTCCAGATACTCCTGATCTTAACTTATGTGTATAAAGCACACTTGTCCACAGAATCAATTTCTTCCATTCTAACCTCTCCACCACCATGGGCAAGAGCAAAGAGCTGTCAAAGGACATCAGGGACAGGATCTACACAAGGCTGGAATGGGCTACAAAGACCATCAGCAAGAAGCTTGGTGAGAAGGTGACAACCGTTGGTGCGATTATTCAGAAATGGAAGAAATAGAAAATGACCATCAGTCATCTTCAGTCTGGAGCTCCATGCAAGATCTCGCATCATGAGGTGAGGATGATCATGAGAAAGGTGAGGGATCTGCCCAAAACTACACGGGAGGAGCTTGTTAATTATCTGAAGGCAGTTGGGACTACAGTCACCAGGAGCACCATTGGTAACACACTACGTCGTAATGGATTAATAATAATAATTCTTTGCATTTATATAGCGCTTTTCTCACTACTCAAAGCGCTCAGCAATTGCAGGTTAAGGGCCTTGCTCAAGGGCCCAACAGAGCAGAGTCCCTTTTGGCATTTATGGGATTCAAACCGGCAACCTTCCGATTGCCAGTGCAGATCCCTAGCCTCAGAGCCACCACTCCGCCCATCTTGCAGCTCCCGCGAGGTCCCCCTGCTCAAGAAGGCACATGTGCAGGCCCGTCTTAAGTTTGCCAGTGAACATCCGGGCCTGTACATGTGCCGCCGTGAGACAGGGGACTTTGCAGGCGCTGTAAGATTTCAATCCATTATGGTTGATGGTCATGTTATATTTCTTCCATTTCCGAATAATCGCACCAACAGTTGTTGTCACCTTCTCACCAAACTTCTTGCTGATGGTCTGGTAGCCCATTCCGGCCTTGTCCCCGACGTCCTTTGACAGCTCTTTGGTGTTGTCCGTGGTGGTGCAGAGGTTGGAATGGAAGAAATTGATTCTGTGGACAGGTGTGCTTTATACACATCACGAGTTGAGATCAGTAGTATCTGGAATTGATTGATTGATTGTAACATGTGTGCCCAGCCAATCTGTGGGAGCCAGAATTCCGGCTGGGCTGTAGGGGATCAAATCCTTATTTCACTCAATGACATGCAAATCAATTTATAACTTTTATATAATGTTACCGTAGATCCCGGAATACAAGCCGACCCGGTATATTAGCCAATCCCCTTCTCTACCGACTAAATTACATGTATTTGCCGATGACCGGTATTTAAGCCGACCCCCTTCTCCAAGCAAAATTTTCTAAATTTCCTTAAAAGTGTCTCTTTGGGTATATTTATAATGTTTATCGGCGAGAATTTGAGACTGCCGGCATTTTTGATGGAAACTAGGAAGTGATTGCGGAGAAGTTTGGTAAATTGGAACCTTTGTGTTGAAACTATATACGCAAATACGGTACATCGGCGGGTGGATTTCAGGAGACTTGTTATAAATTTGATTAACTTAAATACGCAATACAGTGGACCCTTGACTTAGGAACTTAATTCGTTCGCAAAGGCTAACCCATAATGCGTTCCAAACCTCCCACTACAACACTTACTTAACCTTTTCATAATAAAAAACACCGATATTTTTTCTAATGTACTAACCAAAACGTCATAAAATGTGCCTAGCCTACTTCGATTAGGCTAGGAGCATGGCGGCGCGCAGCGGCTCAGGGCTCTCCTTTTCAGTGCACTTTTTTGTTGCTTTTTGTACTTTTTTTTTGTCCTTGTTTGTGCACGATCGGTTCGGCGAACATCCGCTACACCATTCAGAACCTTATAGACATCGGTGTCCAGAGCCAGACATCTGTTTTGAGTGTTTTTCATCACACGCACAACATCCCAGACAACATAGCGAGACCAGCGGGCTCTCCGTGGTTTGTTGTCGGGTCTAGGAGACGACACAGACGGAGGAGGGAAAGAAAGCAGAAGCGGGGCCGCAGATACGGCGTTATGCTAAGGCTAAAAAACAACCATACAAGCCCTATACAGAACTTTTTTCTGCACTGAAGGAGCTGCTTTTAATCTCATTGTAGATGCGTATAGTGACAGCAAAAGGCATTCTATTCTAGAAACAATTTCATACTGTACTCACCATTTAATTTGACATCTTTGGGCTGCAGGAAGGGAGGAGGAGATATTTCCACACAATGTCCATCTTCGTTTCGAAATTACATCCACAAACACATGTATCTGGGCTCCGACTGACGCTACTAACGCTCTCGGTTGTTTGTTTACAATCGTGCAAGCGGATACACGTGACCGCATCCGTTTCGTAACACAAGATGTGGATCGTAAATTAAAATAAATTTTATTTTAAACTTCCCGATAATTTATTATAAATTTTATTAATAAAATCAACAACTAAAACACTTTTTTGAATAAATTCTTTATTTAATTTAAAGTACCGGCATGCAAAGTTACTTCTTCATCTGAAAGATGGCTCTGTGGTTTCGTCATTATTTACTTCCGTATTCATCGGCAAAACCGGCATTGCGCTGGAAATCTGGAATCTGAAACGATGCTCGTTGTATAAACCGAACCCCAAACTCCAAGCCAAAAATCTAGGACGAAATTCTCGGCTTGTATTCCGGGATCTACGGTATATAATATTCTGTCTCTCTCCATTAAAATGAAACTACCATAAAAATTAGAGACTGTTCATTTCTTTACAAATTTAGCAGGGGATCAAATACAGTGGTACCTTAGTATACGTCTGCTTTGAAATAAGTCCAACTTGGTTTAATTCCTGTTTGGACGCAAAAAATTTTGCTTGGAATACGACTCACATGCTAGACAACCGCGTGCTACCCTTGTTTACCTCTGTTGAGACAAAGCCACGACTGCCCATGAGCGTCACTACGCCAGTTGCTAGCATTCAGTGAAGAAGCCGCGCTATAACTCTCTTTGAACTTTCACGTGATTTTGTGTTTTTTCGCGTAAGTTTTAATTGATTGTTAAAAAGTATGAAGGTGGCATGCATATACGGGACATGGCTGCTGCATAGCGTATCTCGAGAACGACGGTATCTACGGTGAAAAACAAAGATGTTATTAAAAAGTAAAGTGAGGTTAAATTTTCATTTATTTCATCTAATTGCTTTTGTATTTATGTATTTTAATATTAAGCAGTGTTTAAATTATTTTATACAACCCCATCAATGTATAATATGCCAATAACAATAGGATTTTATTTTATGGGAATGGATTAATCATTTTCCCGTTATTTCTTATGGGAAAAATTTGTTTGGTATACGTCCTGTTTGGTATAAGTCAAAGGATCTGGAACGGATTAAGGACGTATACCGAGGTACCACTGTACTTATTTCCCCCACTGTATAAATTGCCTATTTTTTTTTTACCTGTTACTTATCTTGTGTTTATAGGGATGCGTGAGAAAAAATGAATTTCATTGCGAGTATAGAGAATACAATGTCTTATGCAGTGGGTTTCAGTGGGGACCCCATTGAAGAGCAGTAGTACATAATGTCAAAATGTCCCTAAAATATTCTCAAATGGCTTGTGTTGTATATTCCAAACATCAAGTGTTCAGTCGTTTGCTCACAATGTCCGAAACGAGTATTTTGACTATAATATTGTTAAGTAAGCCAGGCGAGTCCTCTTGTGTACGACTGTGGAGTGCGTTCAGGTGAGATTGGCTTTCGAATTGAATGTGTGCTTACTTACATTGTAGGCACCTGCTGTTCATCACAGGTGACTTGATGTGGTAAGGTGCTGTGCAGGATGGTGGGGCCCGAGTGGACAGATCAGCTGACATCACTAGGACACGTTCCGCTCAGAGTGATTAGCAGTGGACTCTGTATGGGTGACTAATGGACTTGCTCCTTTAGCTATCTTTTTTTTTTT
>JANRMT010062857.1:44193408-44205683 GCA_026402145.1 Polypterus bichir lapradei | reverse complement strand
CTAATTTAATTTTATTTTGTATCCAGTAACAACAGGTATGAAAAATAAAATCGTATTAGTTTTTTTTTCTTTCGGCTTCCTTTCCTTCTTCCGAGTGCAATTCCTTGGAGAATCAGCCAAGGCACACCCATTACATAATAAATTTAATGTAAAACTAAAACACTATATAAAAGTTTATCTTACCTTTGCTTAGTTTTTTGGGGTATTTTATCAAGGGACGGGCGGTGATCTTTCCCATAAATGGAGAAGTTTTCCTTAATCATTCTAAACATCCTCTGTGGAGAAACAGCTTTTTGTTTGTTAGTTCATATCAGGCCCTCCATAAAACCCCTTTTACCACATTAATCTTCTTCCAGTCTTCCTCCCAGCCTCGCTTTTCCCTGACTTTGCAAATAATACTAAATCTCAGTCTAGATTGGTCTTTACCAGGGATTCCTGTTTCACCGTTTTCCTCATTCTTACACTCACGGGGCAGTCCCACATTATTTCTCCATCCTTCTCTGGGACGTTTGGGGTCCTGAAGGACTTTCCTTTTGCTCATCATCAAGGTTGGTCTCTAAAATCTCGTGGGCAGAAAGCCAGGCCAAATCTGTCAACTTATTTATGAGAATCCTCCCCCCCAAACATTTCCCATGTCTTTTTTGACTATTTTTCCTTTAGTTTCCATTCATCATTATAGGTTTCTGGCTTTTCTTCAACCCTACTACCAGTTCTTTCCATTTCCTCCATTGCCCCTTGTCCTCATTAGTGAACGCACATTCCTTAATGCAGTCGGTCATCCTCTTGTAAAGCTTTGGAACTCTAAATTCTTAAGGATTTTTATTTTCAGTTGTAAACAGGCCAAACTTTCTCAGATGTCCGCCCATCATACAGGTGCATCTCAATTAATTAGAATATCATCGAAAAGTTAATTTATTTCAGTAATTCAATTCAAAAAGGGAAATTCATATATTGTATAGACTTATTACACACAGGGTGATATATTTCAAGCATTTATTTCTTTTCATTTTGCCAATTATGGCTTACAGCGAATGAAAATCCAAAATTCACTATCTCAGAAAATTGGAATATTGTGAAAAAGAATCACTTGTGCAGATTTGTGGACGATGAAATTTAATGTCAGTAAATGTAAAGTATTACACATAGGAAGTAAAAATGTGAGGTTTGAATACACAATAGAGGTTAGGAGCTCCCACTGATACAGTGTATTGCCGCATCCACCAAATGACAAACCAACACAGGATCCAGATTAGGAACCAAGTGCAGCCATGCAACAAGTGATACCTCAGCACCACACTAGTTCAGATGGAGTGGGACAGTGTGAGGTTTTGTTTATGGTGCCTGGAGTGCCAATTCTGCCACCAACCTCCAAGTTTTTCCCTGCAGTTTGGAGGGCCTACATGCAGGGACGGATGCAAATTAACATCATACCCAGGACACCCATTGTGAATACACAGTGGGCGGTCTGAAATTCGAGAGTCCACCTTATTCGAAGGGATAGGAGTTGTAGTGGACTCGACGTGATCAACTGTCAGAGAGAAGCCATTAAGAAGGCTAACAGAATGTCAGGTTATATAGCGCCTTGATGTGTGGAGTACAAGTCACAGGAGGTTCTGCTCAAGCTTTATAACACACTGGTGAGGCCTCATCTGGAGTCCTGTGTGCAGTTTGGGTCTCCAAGCTACAAAAAGGACATAGCAGTGCTAGAGAAGGTCCAGAGAAGAGCGACTAGGCTGATTCCAGGGCTACAGGGGGTGAGTTATGAGTTAAGATTAAAAGAGCTGAGCCTTTAAAGAAGATGAAGAGGAGACCTGACTGAAGTGTTTAAAATGATGAAGGGAATTAGCCCAGTGGATCGAGACAGTGACTTTAAATTGAGTTCATCAAGAACACGGGGACACAGTTAGAAACTTGTTAAGGGTAAATTTCGCACAAACATTAGGAAGTTTTTCTTTACACAAAGAACGATAGGCACTTGGAATAAGCGACCAAGTACTGTGGTGGACAGTAAGACGTTAGGGACTTTCAAAACTCGACTTGATGTTTTCTTTAGAAGAAGTAAGTGGAGAAGACTGGCGAGCTTTGTTGAGTTTAATGGCCTCTTCTCATCTAGAGTGTTCTAATGTTCTAACATGAGCTAATCGGAGAGCTCCATTAGTCAATCATGCAGAGACTGGCATTTGTACTCTGGTGATGTCAGCTGAGCTCGCTCTCTCTCTTAGACCCCTCACCTCTTATGCACAGCATCTCCACTACGCTCCTCCCATCTACAGTGTAAATCCCACCCATCTCACCAAATGAAACTGCAGTGAACACACACCACGCAGCATCTCAGTTTAAAGATTTGCACAGTGGCAAACTGCTGACGGTCAGCCGTGAACCCGCAATGTCTAGCTCAAAAGTGATTACCTTACAGTGTGAGCTAAGGGAGTAAGTCTGTTAGGCACCCCCTTAGAGACATTCTCTGAACAGAGCAAGCATAGCGCTTTCTGGTGACATCAGCCCCCGTATCACCATGACAGTTGACTTACAAATTAAAGGAGAGTCACCTGATTGAAATCCAAGTGTTTCTTACACCTTCTAAAATGTGCCAATAATTTTGCCCAGTGCATTGTGGGATTTCTGTTTGGAATATGATTTACTCATTGTTTCCCCCAGGCGTTTTGGTCATTCCACTTTAAACAAGATAAAGATCAAACTATTTTTAACTTCAGCAGTTTTTTTTTAATTAATTGGTGCGTTATTTGAAAAAGTGTAAAGGTTCCAATATTTTTTACCAGAAATATATGTGATGGAGCAAAATCAGTGAGATTGTGTGAGTCTTGTGCTTTGGACATTACAAAGCATTTTGATGTGTCCATTCAGTGTCTGAAAACGTAAGCACAAACTTGAATGAAGAAAAAAAAATATGTATATATATAATAAGTAGGCAATGTCATAATGTACACTGGGTAAAGAAAAGAATCCCCCGTTTTGAAATATTCCCATTTTTGTTTGCTTTACAGCCTTAAATCAAAACACACAAACCAATATTTTTTCCAGCTTTACTTACTCAATGCAGTCTATAACATCCAAGTGAAAGATATCACAGCTACAGTTCAGAAGAATTATAAAAAAATAAAAACCAAGAAATACTGAGATTAATAAAGGATCACTACAAACTCAATCAGGTTTAAGTGCCCACCATTTCCATTGCAGTTACTGGCTTCCTTCCACCTGTGATCAATTGTAATCCATGTGTTTAGTGAGGCTGTTCCTGGAGTATTCATTCCCTTACTTGGTAGTGCAACTGACTATGGGTGGCAGGCCACTTTCAAAAGATCTTATTGATAGAGTTGTGGACAAACATAAGGCAGGAGATGGAGACAAAAAAAAAAATCTCAAAGGCTTTATCAATCCCAAGGAGCTCAGTAAAGTCCATCATAAAGAAGTGGTAAGTGTTTGGTACTACTAGGACCCTCCCTGGATCCTCTAAACTGGAAGGAAGAGCAAGGAGGAAACTGGTAAGAGAGGCTGCCAAGAGGCCAATGGCCACTGAAGGAGTTACAGGATTTGATGGCAAAGAGTGGTCATTGTGTGCAGGTGACAACAATTTCACAAGCGCTCCAAAATTGTGGCTTGTTCGGGAGGGTCGCAAGGAAAAAGCCATTTCTCAAGAAAGGCCACATTAAGGCTTGTTTGATCTTTGCCACCTTGAAGAGTCTGATGCCAAGTGGAAAAAGGTCTTATCGTCAGATGAGACCAAAATCGAACTATTTGTCCTCAATACCAAACGGTACACCAATGCAGCTCACCATCCACAACACACCATACCTTTAGTACAGCATGGAGGGGGCAGCATCCGGTTGTGGGGGGTCCGGGGCTCTCGTTAGGGTAGAAGGAAAAATGGATGGGGCAAAATACCGTCAAATTCTTGAGGAAATCCTGCTACCCTCTGCCAGAAAGTTGAAGATGGGCAGAATATTCACCTTTCAACATGACAACGACCAAAAGCACACAGCAAAACTGACCACACATTGGCTGTAGGAGAAAAAAGTGAGTGTCCTCGTGTGGCCAGTCAGAGCCCAGACGTAAATCACAGTGAAAATCTGTGGAGAGATCTGAAGATAGCAGACCACCAACACTCACCATCCAATTTGACCGAACTTGAACAGTTACACTGTAAAGAAGAGTGGGCACTCAATCTAGATGTGCAAAGCTGATAGAGAAGCATCCTAACAGACTCAAGGCTGTCATTAAAGCAAAAGGTGGGTCAACAAAATGACATTGACATTGGAGGGGTGATCCTTTATTAATCTCAGTAGGTCTTGTTTTTGATTTTTAATATTTTTTATGAACTGTAGCTGTGATATCTTTCACTTGTATGTTATAGATTGCATTGAGTAAGTAAAGCTGGGAAGAAATATTTTTTGTATGTGTTTTCATTTAAGTCTGTAAAGCAAAAAAAATGGGAATATTCGATGGGGGGGGGATTCTTTTCTATACCAACAGTAAGGAAGTTGGAGCATACCACAAAGGCCAAACTTTTGTTGAAATGAGTGTGTGTGGGTTGTGTTGTCTGATGACTTGTAGGACCAGAAAGAGTGAGTGAAGCAGAGTTTAATATTTACTATTAACATACTGTATGATTCTCTGCCTGACCCACTAGTGCAGTAATACCATCTTGTCTTGTTTCCAGTTTCCTAAGCCAGTCGATTCATTTGCTGGATGAAGACGAGAGCATTTACTGCATTTCTGCCTGGAATGATCAGGTACTACAGGAATTGTGTTTAACCACAAAGTGACTGGCTTGTCCTTTAATCTTTTAGCCCAAGTAATGCAGTGTTGGGTGGTGTATAGAACTAATCGCTTTCTTGAACGCTACTGATTAACAATGTCATCGCAGAGGGTGTGGGGTATCACCATTTTAATTTAAGCCAAAATAACTCTCTTGTACTTCCTGTAATTTTCACCTTGGCCACTGGGTGTCCTCATTGTTAATAGCCAAGCAAAGCACAAATGGATGAATTGGTGGAGAAGAAATCTGCCTTGCCAATTCTGCAATATTTTCCCTTCAAAGCACATGGGCATTGATTGTTGAGACAAAATATTTAACTAGACCTGTTTATCAACTACACAGGAAGGTAGCTGTTGGCAAACGTAATTACAAATGATGAAGTTCCAGAATCATTTGCGAGTTCAGAATCCCTTTGACAGCGCAAGTTTAACCAGTGCTGCTAGCGCAATCAGTTAAGTCTCATCGCACCAGCCGTTTTATTACTGGAACTTTTAGATATAGAAAAAGCACAAAATATAAGCAGAGCAGTGCAACATAAGCATAATGTACCATAGCCTGTTGATGTTTGAGAAGTCAAGCAAAATGACCCCTTTTATTGGCTAACTTAAAAGATTACAATATGCAAGCTTTTGAGGCAACTCAGGCCCCTTCTTCAGGCAAGATGGAATCATTCTACATCTTGCCTGAAGGGGCACCTGAGTTTCCGCAAAAGCTTGCATGTTGTAATCTTTTTAGTTAGCCAATAAAAGGGGTCATTTTGCTTGACTTCAGACTACATCCATAATGGCTAACATGGTACAACACCCTAGTACTACATGTTAATTATGTGAATAAATGTTCATAAAGGTAATAGGAACAGGTAATGTTTCAGCCCAGCCAGTACTTGGATAGGTGACCATCTATGAAAAAGCTTGGGTTGCTGCTGCAAAATGTAAATTAGAACTCTTGACATTTTCATTTAAAGTGGTGACAGTGTACAGGATTGGGTAGATTTGTGACAGATGAAATTTAATGTCAGTAAAGGAAGTAATAATGTTAGGTTTAAATACATAACGGGATGTCTGAGAGTCAAAAGCTCGTAGTGGACTTTAAGCTATCGCCTTCCCGACAGTGATCAGAAGCCACTAAGAATGCTCAGGTTATATTGCGCCTTGATGTGTGGAGTACAAGTCACAGGATGATCTGTTCAAGCTTTATAACACACTGGTGAGGCCTCATCTGGAGTCCTGTGTGCAGTTTGGGTCTCCAGGCTACAAAAAGGACATAACAGCACTAGAGAAGGTCCAGAGAAGAGTAACTAGGCTGATTCTGGGGCTACAGGGATGCGTTATGAGGAAAGATTAAAAGAGTTGAGATTAACACTTGCATTAAGTTTAGATCATGGTAGGTCTGAATACACAATGGGAGGTTGGAAAATTGAATCCTTTATGAGAAGGATTTAGGAGTTGTAGTGGACTCAACACTATAAACTGCCAGACAGTGTTCAGAAGCCATTAAGAAGGCTAACAGAATGTCAGGTTATATAGCGCCTTAATGTGTGGAGTTACAAATCACAGGAGGTTCTGCTCAAGCTTTGTAACACACTGGTGAGGCCTCATCTGGAGTCTTGTGTGCAGTTTTGGTCTCCAGGCTACAAAAAGGACATAACAGCACTAGAAAAAGTCCAGAAAAGAGCAACTAGGCTGATTCAGGGCAGCAGGGGATGAATTATGAGGAAAGATTAAAAGAGCTGAGCCTTTACAGTTTAAGCAAAAGGAGATTAAGGGGAGACCTGACTGAAGTGTTTACAGTTATGAAGGGAATTAGTCCAGTGGATCAAGACGGTGACTTTAAAATGAGTTCAATAAGAACACAAGGACACAGTTGTAAAAAATATTAAGGGTTAATCTTGCCAAACATTAGGACTTTTTTTTTTTCCACACAGAGAACCAAATGCACGTGAAAGGAGTGACCAAGTATTGTGGTAGACAGTAGGACTTTAGGGACTTTCAAACTCTACTTGATGTTGTTTCGGGAACAATTAAGTGGATAGAACTGGCAAGCTTTGTTGGGCTGAATGGCCTGTTCTTGTCCAGATTGTTCTAATGTTCCTAAAAGAGAAATTCAATGATTTATGAAAATGTTTGGAATGACAACCTTTAGCCACAATGGGGTGCCTTAGGACTGAACTTGAGAATCACTAATCTGGAGAGCAAGGCGGAAGACTAAGAGGAAGCGTAATCACACTTAATATAATGAAGAAAGTGAGGGTAATTATTAATGTGTGTTTAAAATGGTGTCCTTCCTAACGCTGACACTTCTTTGCAGTAAATATTAGAACATTCTTGGTGCCCTGGTGACTTCAAAGTCCTGATGGGCTTTTTCCATTTCCAATTTTAAATTCACAGAACCTATTTTTGTAAAATTTGACTTATTTGTATGGAATGTTACTTGATTTTAATAAAATCAATCAATAAATACATACATTCACAGAATTGGATACTGTCACACGTAAGAACAGATATGTGTAGCTATGTGTATGTCACAAAGATCTGCATCAATAACTGACCCCCTGCTTGCCTTTAGGGCTATGAGCACACGGCTGAAGACCCTGCTCTTCTTTACAGAGTGGAGAGTATGCCTGGCCTTGGATGGGTTTTGAAGAAGAGCCTTTATAAAGAAGAACTGGAACCCAAATGGCCAACACCAGAGAAGGTATGAAAGTTTATAAATGAGTTATTTAGCTGCATGTTTGAACGAGATGAAGTGCTTTAGACTGTCAATATTAGGAACTTAGAATGAGAAACAATAATACAAAATGCTAGAAAAACAGTCAATAAATTACACTGCAAAGGCACATAAGAAATTTGACAAATGAAAGGTGGCCATTTGTTTAGCTAATAGCTCAGCTGTCCACATATCTCATTGAGATTCTTCTTAAAGGTTATCAAGTTTCTGCTTCAGCTACATGTCTTGGTAGTTTGTTCCCACTCTTTGTGTAACGATGTGCTTCATTTTTAATTGCACTTCCCTTTAATTTCCACTGGTGTCCTCGAGTATGTGATTCACACTCCACACCAGGGACCTCATGTATAAATGGTGCGTTCACACAAAAATAATGTATATGCCTGTTTCCACACTCACTTTGTGATGTATAAAATCTAAACTTGGTGTAAAGCCACCCACATTTTCACATTTTTGATTTCCATGAGCTCTCCTCTTGGCGCCGTGTGCTGAACTGGCGCCGGCTTTACAAAGGTAGACTTTGAGGACTTGTCTGTACCTTCTCCTTTATAAGTTTTATCCACTCTCGGGTTTTTAGCCACAGGAGCTTTTCAATGTGAACTTGCTAACTGATCGGGTATTTCACAATTATTACTGAGTCGCGCCATGCCAGCTGTATAGGATGGTATAATCCGCTTGCCATTCAGATAAATCGGATTTCCTTACATTTTGGAAACATAAAAGTGCAATTCACAGCAACATCCGGTTTTCCAAATGTAATTGGAGTGGTCAGCTGCATGCACATGGCTATTACGGCAATGCCAGACAAGTTGCATCAGCCACGGATGAATCACCAAAAGAATGAGCTGACGTTACATCATATATAGCTGGAAAAATTTTAATAATAGTTAATAATAATAATTCTTTGCATGTATATAGTGCTTTTCTCACTACTCAAAGCGCTCAGCAATTGCAGGTTAAGGGCCCAACAGAGCAGAGTCCCTTTTGGCATTTACAGGATTCGAACCGGTAAAGTTCTAATTGCCAGTACAGATCCCTAGCCTCAGAGCCACCACTCCACCACAATAATTGCAGCCCCGCACAGTCGCTGGTGCTTTTTCCAACTGGTGCTGCAATAGGCAAGCAATCATTTTAAGGATAGCGAGTCACCTCATAGTAAAGAGCAGAGAATCGGTCCGTTGAGGCACGAGGCGTCGATGCTACACTTTAAGGGCACCTTCAGAGAATGAGTTTGCTTATGTAAATAGAAAGCATTTCCACTCTTTTAATGTGCTGCTCTGTAGTGCACAGAAAGTGTGTCGCAGTGTGCAAGCACGTACCTGAAGAGATGCACTATGATGACGACCCACCAAATGATCAGCCAGATCGGACAGCGTTACAACTTCGTTTGAATGTAAAAACAGGTAATCGGATACAGCTTTTATTTTTTAACTAATCCATTTAAATTGTGGACAGCGTCACATAGTACAGCCCTTATATTCCTTAGTTCATTGGCCGCATCTCTTACAGCATCCATTATTGCATTTTGTGACTCCAGAACAGTCCGCCAGCACACAGCCAGATGGTCGCCCAGTGGTTTCCGAGGCAGAGGTGTGTGTGCAGTCAGTGCCTGAAGACGAACTCGGCATAGCAGCATCATCACCACCTGACCATCGCACGGGGGTCCGTTTTTGTAATATTGTCTGAAACAGAATAAAGAGACGGTGGGCTGTGACTTGCTCTTTCACGTTGACTGTGATATTTGACCACTTCTTTTTTTCTTTTGGACACTGTGTGACTTTCTGATCTTGAACTTTCAAGTGTCTCTGCTACTTTATTATTTCTTATACCACTGCTTAAGCCAACAGATAGTACATTTTTCCTTGCCTCCACTTCGCATTTGTTGAAATTCTTCTTTTTTCATGTGCCTTTTCCATTGTTTTTAACCAAACACTGAATGAAAGGTGATATTTATATTCATTTGCATATTAAAATATGTCAAATTCTGGGAGGAATCAGGGTGGGGCTGTAGGCACGTACGCATGTGTTAAATTTCACTTTCGTTTTGTATTTGAAAAGAATAAGTGCGTAGAACTTGGCTTACGCACAGATTAATGCAGCTGGATTTCTTTTGTGCATACGCCATGTTTTAGCATGAATTCTACGCACTGCGTTACACATGAGGCCACAGAACATGCACATTATTGTTTTGAAGCCATTCCATTGTTAAATATTCTCCCAAGGTGCAGGTTTCTTGCAAGCTTCATCAGGTTTTCGTCCAGGATTTCTCCACATTTTGCTGCATTTGTTTTCCCCTTTCTATCCTTCTAGGGCCTGCTGCAGATGATCATCTCCAGATCCTGACTCTTTCACCACTGTGCTTCACAGAGGGCTAGTGTGTGTTTTTATAAATGTTTTCCATATACTGTACTTAATGCAATTCAGGATTGTAGGCTTATCTTGGCATCGCTGGGCACAAGGACGCAATCCCATTAAATGATACACACATTCCCTCTCACTCACTCACAATGGGCCAGAATTAGTGAATTAATTAAATGAATTTTTGATCTTTTACAACATTAGAACGTTAAAACAATTGAGACGAGAACAGACCATTCAGCCCAACAAAGCTCACCAGTCCTCTCCACTTATTTCTTCCAAAAAAACATCAAGTCGAGTTTTGAAAGTCCCTAAAGTCTTACTGTCTACCACACTACTTGGTCTCTTATTCCAGGTGTCTGTAGTTCTTTTGTGTGAAGAAAAACTTCCTAATGTTTATGTGAAATTTACCCTTAACAAGTTTCCAACTGTGTCTCCGTGTTCTTAATGAACTCATTTTAAAATAACAGTCTAGATCCACTGTACTATTTCCCTTCCCTTTTAAACACTTCAGTCATGTCACCTCTTAATCTTCTTTTGCTTAAACTGTAAAGGCTCAGCTCTTTTAATCTTTCCTCATAATTCAACCCCTGTAGCCCTGGAATCACCCTAGTCGCTATTCTCTGGACCTTTTTCTAGTGCTGCTATGTCCTCTTTATAGCCTAGAGACCCAAACTGCCCACATGACTCCAGATGAGGCCTCACCAGTGTGTTATAAAGCTTGAGCCGAACCTCCTGTGACTTGTACTCCACACATCAAGGCGCTATATAACCTGACATTCTGTTAGCCTTCTTAGTGGCTTCTAATCACTGTCAGGAAGTTGATAGCTTAGAGTCCACTACGACTCCTAAATCCTTCTCATAAGGTGTACTCTCGATTTTCTAACCGCCCATTGTGTATTCAAACCTAACATTTTTACTTCCTATGTGTAGTACTTTACATTTACTGACATTAAATTTCATCTGCCACAAATCTGCCCAAGACATTCTTTTTCACAGCAAGGGGGCTTTGCCCCCTGCTTACTGCGCTCACCAACCCCCATTTTTGTTTTTCCAGATACACACTTTTAAGATTGTAATTCTTTACATTTACTGACATTAAACTTCATCTGCTGCAAATATGTTCAAGCCTGTATGCTATCCAGGTCCTTCTGTATTGATATAATGGATTCCAAATTTTCTGCCAATCCACCTATCTTGGCATCATCAGCAAACTTAACCAGCTTGTTACTTATATTCCTATCTAAATCATTTATATATATATATATATATTTTATATGTATGTATGTATATATACAGTGGGTTCGTAAAGTATTCAGACCCCCTTCAATTTTTCACTCTTTGTTATATTGCAGTCATTTGCTAAAATCATTTAAATTAATTTTTTTCCTCATTAATTTACACACAGCACCCCATATTGACAGACAAAAAAAAGAATTTTTGAAATTGTTTCAGATTTATTAAAAAAGAAAAACTGAAATATCACATGGTCCTAAGTATTCAGACCCTTTGCTCAGTATATAGTAGAAGCACCCTTTTGAGCTAATACAGCCATGAGTCTTCTTGGGAAAGATGCAACAAGTTTTTCACACCTGGATTTGGGGATCCTCTGCCATTCCTCCTTGCAGATCCTCTCCAGTTCTGTCAGGTTGGACGGTAAACGTTGGTGGACAGCCATTTTTAAGTCTCTCCAGAGATGCTCAATTGGGTTTAAGTCAGGGCTCTGGCTGGGCCATTCAAGAACAGTCACAGAGTTGTTGTGAAGCCACTCCTTCGTTATTTTAGCTGTGTGCTTAGGGTCATTGTCTTGTTGGAAGGCAAACCTTCGGCCCAGTCTGAGGTCCTTAGCACTCTGGAGAAGGTTTTTGTCCAGGATATCCCTATACTTGGCCGCATTCATCTTTCCCTCGATTGCAACCAGTCGTCCTGTCCCTGCAGCTGAAAAACACCCCCACAGCATGATGCTGCCACCGCCATGCTTCACTGTGGGGACTGTATTGGACAAGTGATGAGCAGTGCCTGGTTGTCTCCACACATACTGCTTAGAATTAAGGCCAAAAAGTTCTATCTTGGTCTCATCAGACCAGAGAATCTTCAGGTGTCTTTTAGCAAACTCCATGCGGGCTGTCATGTGTCTTGCACTGAGGAGAGGCTTTCGACAGGCCACTCTGCCATAAAGCCCTGACTGGTGGAGGGCTGCAGTGATGGTTGACTTTCTACAACTTTCTCCCATCTCCTGACTGCATCCCTGGAGCTCAGCCAAAGTGATCTTTGGGTTCTTCTTTACCTCTCTCACCAAGGCTCTTCTCCCCCGGTAGCTCAGCTTGGCCGGACGGCCAGCTCTAGGAAGGGTTCTGGTCGTCCCAAACGTCTTCCATTTAAGGATTATGGAGGCCACTGTGCTCTTGGGAACCTT
>JANRMT010062857.1:44159882-44172901 GCA_026402145.1 Polypterus bichir lapradei | reverse complement strand
ATTTTTAAAACATTATTGTTGAAATACACAGTCCTGAAAAAGGGACGATTCTTTTTTTGCTGAGTATATGTGTACATAAATATGTATGGTCTTCATGGAAGAGCTGCGACCAAAACAGCATTCCTCCAAGGTGGAAATAAAGCTAAGCAACCATGCTAGATATGTAAACACAAGGGCAGTGCTCACAAGAAAGGCTCTAACAGAAGGTGCTGGAGAATGGGACGTGGATTAGTGTCTGCAGGCAACATTGAGGGACTTGGAGCTCCCCTGCACGTCTTGGGCTAACTTTCAACAAACGGGGTTAATGATGTGATCAAAATCGACCGCCGCCCCCCCAGTCTACATATCCCCAACAAATTCACCCACCATGCTGAGAATTACATTCAGATTCTTACCCATCTTGTAATACCATTGGAAGGCATTTGATCAGTCCCAGCTTCATTCTGCAGTATATAAATAACCCCAGACACACAGTCTGAAGCAACAGGCCATAATTAAGTAAAATGGCTGCCACTGAGCCCTAATCTTCCACATCTGGGACAACTTGGGAGATTATAGGCAAAATCTGAGGGGAACTGGGGCAAGTTCCTTATTCATTGATTTAGGATTAAAAGGTACTCCTTGGAAGTTATACGCCCCATCCTATTCATTCTGTGGTCTAAAATTGTATGAGTGAGGTTAGAGAAAAGCTCATGTGATCAGAAATTTTTATTTAAAATTAAAAACCCGAGAGCAAAACGATAAGTTTCAGGAAAAAGGTAATTTTGTCGGAACAGGCAGTACCGTCACAGTTTATTCTTACTTTCGTTCCTTCTCTCACTTAAATTTCTGTTATTGGGTTTCCCGCAGTGCCTTCATGTTTGGGATTTGGATGTCCGAGGAAACCATAAAGGACTGTGGCGACTTTTCAGGAAGAAAAATCACATTCTTGTCATTGGAACCCCTGCTTCTCCTTATTCGTAAGTCTAGCATGATTATTATTTTTTCAACTTTCAGTCTACTCCACTTTTACTACTTTATTTATAAGTAGCCATGGTATCTGGTAATAGAATAATTAAATAAATCTCTTGCCTTTTATATACCATTAGCGCCTTTCATCTGTATTTTCATGTGTGGTTGTCTCCTCTCTGAAGCTCCCTTTCTCAAGCACATTTCCAGAAAGTCTCCTTCTCAGTCTCTGTCATTATTTTCGAGGTTCCGTTCTCACCTTCTGTCCGCTTTTATTCTTGCTGTCTTTGAAGGTGAGTCTCTTCGCATGTCTCATATGCCTTCACTCCTCCTTAAGTGCCTCACGCTCACACTTCCTCTTTCACCACATCACCAAAGCCAAACTGACCAATCAGATTGCACAGAATGACTAGACACACAGTCCTTACATCGTATATTAGACTAGCTGTCCCCCCTGCTCCACCCACCTAATAGTAAAACAGGACAAACTTTAAAAATCAATAAAAAAAATTTTAAATGTAATAGTTTGTATTGAGAAAAATTTATATTGATAGCTTTCATATCCGAGGACCTCTTAATATGCAATATTTTTGGTTTTGCTATCAGGGGCGAGAATGTAGCTGTGATCTCTTTGTAAAAAGTTGGCAACGTATCTCTGACCAAGTGGAAAGTAGGTGCGCTGTAACGTCAAAACATCGCCACTGTATCTAAACATGTTCAGCTCTGATGGGAGAGGTCCCCTGTGTGGGGAGAAGTGCACGTGGCCACGATATCTCTGCCAATAAGCAGGTACCCTCTAAAACACACGTAGCTCTGAGCTCTCTCTCAAAAACATCAAATGTTACTCCTTAATAATCTCTAGATGATAATGTCTGCTGAACAAACAGGTATCGCTAGCTAAGTGGAGGCAAGGTCCGCTCCAACACGTGGCGAGAGGTAGAGCGACTGGAACGGAGGCTGGCGCGCGAGTGAGAATGGCCCCGTCTGGCACCCCCTCACCTCTGCCTGCAGCCTGTCTGTCAGGTTTGTGCGAATAAATCGGTGCCACAACCCTGTCTGTCTGTCTATCTATCTATCTATCTATCTATCTATCTATCTAGTCTGCTTTTCACGGGTTTATTTCTATAATTTGCTTTAATATTCCGGTTGATTTTGTGACTTCTCTCATTGCGCTAAGTATTATACAGTAGTTCACTTGCGGTAACGATTTATTTGCGCAAATCCGAGAGAGACGCAGAGGGGGGCAGGGCCATCCTCACTCACGTGCCAGCCTCAGGACGTAACCTTAACTCCCATTAGTTAGCGAACGCGAGAACTACTTAACGTGTTTAGATCGGGTTTTTTTTATATAATTTGCTTGAACATTCCGGTTGATTTTGTGACTTCTCTCATCGCACTAAGTATCATTGTTCACTTGCTGTTCCGATTTATTTGTGCAAATCTGAGAGAGACGCAGTGGGCCAAGGGGAGGAGAGGCGGTGACCTCCTCACTTACACACCAGCCTCGGGGTGTATCTTACATCCACTTAGCTAGCAAACAAGAGATCTACTTAACTGATCTAAATTGGGCTTTTTTCTAGAATTTGCCTTAACATTCCGGTTGAATTTGTGACTTCTTTCATTCTTCGGTCGTGGCGCCGATTTATTTGCGAGAATCCGAGAGTCAGGTAGCTAGTGGGCCATGTGGAGGGGGAGGCGGGACCTAAGGAGTAGGGTGCTGGGCAGGTCCCTCCTCACTCACTCGCATGCCAGCCTCCGTTCAAGTTGCTCTGCCTCTCACCACGTGTTGGAGCGGACCTTGCTTCCACTTAGCTAGTGATGATACCTGTTTGTTCAGCAAACTTTATCATCTAGAGATTGTTAAAGAGTACCATTTGATGTTTTTGAGAGAGAGATCAGAGCTACGTGTGTTTTAGATGGTAGCTGCTCATTGGTAGAGATATTATGGTCATGTGCTCTTCTCCCCACGTGGGGGACGCTCTCCCATCAGAGCTGAACATGATCAAATACACGTTCAATGAGTGACCAAGTAGTGTGGTAGACGGTAGGACTTTAGGGACTTTCAAACTCTACTTGATATTGTTTCAGGAAGAATTAAGTGGATAAAACTGGCAAGCTTTGTTGGGCTGAATGGCCTGTTCTTGTCTAGATTGTTCTAATGTTCCTAAAAAAGAAATACAGTGGCAACATTTGCCGTTGTACCGTACCTACCTTCTGCTTGGCGAGAGATTCCTTTTTGCAACTTTTTACATTTTTGGCAAAGAGATCACAGCTACATTCTTGCCCCTGATATCCATCAATCCATCCTCTTCCGCTTATCCAAGGTCGGGTCGCGGGGGCAGCAGCTTGAGCAGAGATGCCCAGACTTCCCTCTCCCCCGGCCATTTCTTCTAGCTCTTCCGGGGGAATCCTGAGGCATTCCCAGGCCAGCCGGGAAACATAGTCTATCCAGCGTGTCCTGGGTCTTCCCCAAGGCCTCCTCCTGGTTGGACGTGCCCGGAACACCTCGCCAGGGAGGCGTCCAGGAGGCATCCCGATCAGATGCCCGAGCCCCCTTATCTGACTCCACTCTGAGCTTCTCACCCTGTCTTTAAGGGAAAGCCCAGACACCCTGCGGAGGAAACTCATTTCAGCCGCTTGTATTCACGATCTCATTCTTTCGGTCACTACCCATAGCTCATGACCATAGGTGAGGATAGGAACGTAGATCGACTGGTAAATTGAGAGCTTTGCCTTACGGCTCAGCTACTTTTCACCATGACAGACCGATGCAGAGCCCGCATCACTGCGGAAGCCGCACTGATCCGCCTGTCGATCTCACGCTCCGTTCTTCCCTCACTCGTGAACAAGACCCCGAGATACTTGAACTCCTCCACTTGGGGCAGGATCTCGCTCCCAACCCTGAGAGGGCACTCCACCCTTTTCCGGCTGAGGACCATGGTCTCGGATTTGGAGGTGCTGATTCCCATCCCAGCTGCTTCACACTCAGCTGCGAACCGATTCACAGAAAGCTGAAGATCACGGCCTGATGAAGCAAACAGGACAACATCATCTGCAAAAAGCAGTGACCCAATCCTGAGTCCACCAAACCGGACCCCCTCAACACCCTGGCTGTGCCTAGAAATTCTGTCCATAAAAGTTATGAACAGAATTAGAGACAAAGGGCAGCCCTGGCGGAGTCCAACTCTCACTGGAAACGGGTTCGACTTACCGCCGGCAATGCGGTCCAAGCTCTGATACCGGTTGTACAGGTTGTATATTCTCACCCCTGATAGCAAAACCTAAAATATTGTGTATCAAGAGGCCCTCGGATATGAAAGTTATCGATATAACTAAGCGGGCGGAGCCACGGTAGACAGCTAGTTTCTAATAAATAAAGATGCTGGTGTGTTTATCTAGTATGCTGATCCACACTGTTGAGCCACCTGTCTCCTTAAGTTCTGAGCAGATTCCTTATTTGTCCACAGGCAGTGTTTTGTTTCAATTTTGTTTTCCCTCGTGGGGAAGATTTTGTTCAGCGACTGCACCTATGGTTTTTTTTTTTTTTCCTTTTACGAAATGACCCCTAGGAGGCATTTTTGAGATTTTGGCACAGGTGTATAAAGTTGCTCCCCATGGCAAGTTTAGTCAGTGAAATTTGTAAAAGAGTTTATTAAGTAACAGCGTCTGAGGTTTGTTTTTCCACCCCAGGCAGAGCTGGATTCCCCTGCTACTAATAAGCGTAAATCAACACAAAAAAATGAGTGCCACTATGGAGTGCCCCCAAATCCAAATGTGGCAACAGGTGTTGGAGGGCTGTGACGTGCACTCAGATCAGTACTGTGTTTTCTTATTTTATGTAAACTGGAAGCTTGCAGCCCCTCAGTATGAACGTATCCACTGACATTTCTCCTTTTATCCCCCCCCTTCTCTGTCTTTTTCTCTGTAGCACCAAGAAGCCTCCCCAGCTCATACCCATCCACATAGATCCCCCACCGAAGGAGGATGTGGCCGTGGCCGTGGCCGAGCAGTCGTAACTCCATGGAGGACAGACTCCCGTTTAAAACATGGCAGCTGCCAGCGGGAAGTGAGAACCACTAACTGCTGACCAAGACCCCAGATCTCCACCCGAGCAGAAAGGAATGTTGGACGGCCTTCACTTTTTCCCAACTTGAAACTCTCATTTCCTTCAATATTGTTTACTCCGTTTAAATGTCTGGAACGGCTCTGCATACTGACCAGCTGCATTCTCTGTTACCGCTGACACTATAATAACCTTTGGGGGGGGGAAATACGCTGCGAACATTTCCTTGTTGTCCCTTGGTGCAGAGCAGGTGTGGGTGGGCCAGAATTTTGACCATGTTTGACCCCTCTGGGAAGTGGGTGTGAAATCAGGGGGCTGCTTTACCAAGAAAGGGATGCCATAGTCATTGATTGACACCGACCAGAGGGACAATTTGGACTCGGTCTTCTTTCGGTATTTTTTTTTCTTTTAAGTTATATATTTATTGGATGGAGGATTATGCTTCTCTCTACCCTGAAGTGACTTTTTAAAACTGCCATTGGTTGTTGTATTGTTTTATATGATAGAATGTCGTATTTTATTATTATGTGTTTTGTTTTTAATTTAATTGTTTTATTTTGAAATGGTTTGGGATAAGCTACTAGTCTGAGTAACACTAAAATGTCATGTTAACACTGGAAGTCAGGTGACAAGGTACCTCAACCCCCCTAGCCCCCCCCCCCCCCCACTTCCTCCTCCATTTTTAGTAGAATCTCCAGATTATCCAGTCATGGCGGTCACAGGAGTTGTGTCAACTTCAACTGTTGTTATTGTGAAGGAAAACCCAGTGAGCTTGCTTCCATTTCATAATGGGCTACTTATGCAGAGAAGAGCAGTGCCTTTCAGGACCTAATAGTGCCACTGCTGGGTCATTGTCATTTATTGCAGTTACTTTGAGTGACCATTAGGTGGCAGCACCCATGTGCCAAACAACTATTGGAATATTAGCATCAGTTGTCGCTCCTGACGATACTCTGCAGTAACCAATAGGTGGCAGCACTTTCTTACCTTCCCCAGGTTGCCACCATCATTCAGTAGGGCCGGTCACATTTTGTTTCTTGCCAATGTGACGTAAAGTGTCAGTGAATTAAAAGTCACCTTTCATGGAGTTTTGACAGAGTCATATATTATTTTGTTTTTCCCCTAGTTTGTTAACTCCCAAGTGGAAGAACAATCGTGCAAGACTGAGCAAGCAATGTGGCTTCCGCACCTAGCCACAAATGAGGGGTTCCAAAAGTTGTGACTCTGTTTGTAATTAGTCTTGGTTTGAAAAAAATTATTTTTTTTTTTAAATAAAGTAGGTTTTGGCCTCCGCACATAAAAATGTAACTCTGTATACCCAGCGGGTGACAGAAGTTGGCGGCCTGAGTCAGGCCTTTGTATAGATAACGATTAACTGAATTTAATGGAGGGATTATCCAGTGACGCCTGCTGCTGCCCAGCTTCTTCTGAGGAGGGCGTGATCTCTTTGTTCTTTTTGCTGTTTTGGTAAAATCACAGGTGAAGCCATTCCCATTGTTCACTTTTCTATTCAGTCTGGGATTGCAAAGGTTTCTCTTGAAATAAAGTTTTAACTTTTTTTCCTAAACTATCTGTTTACCAAAACTCTCTCTGTCTCTCTCTTTTGTATTAGATATTTTTTTTAATGTGTGTTACAGTGCCATGCAGAAATTGAGATGGACCCGTGAACCTGCAGCGCTTCCAGCAGCCAGCAGAGGGAGTCGACCCCTGATCGACTGGAGGTGAGGGTCCCAAGTTCGACAAGCGAGGTTGGTAAAAGTGCCCTCTTGGCTAAGTGGTAAACCTGCGGACATTAATGTGACCTGCGTTATATCCGTTCTTGTAATGTTCTGTGCTGTGAAAAAGTATTTGCCCCCTTCCTGATTTCTTCTGTTTTTGCATTAGTGATGGGAACTCCGGCTCTTTTCAAAGCTTCGGCTCTTTTGGATCAGCTCCCTTTAAAGAGCCGGCTCTTAACGGCTCCCAAATGGCTCTTCGTTTAGTATCACTTGGATGCTTATATTTTAGCCTAATTAAGCAATTATGAATGGTTTGTGTATAAGCAATTTCTTATTCATTGTTTTCAGACATTACGTATTTTTATGCATTTTTTTATTACAAAAAATACACAGTTACTATTGTTTAACTTTTTAATAAAAGCTTTAATTTAACAACTTAACACAAAACCACAGCAAACAAATAAAGGTCAAACTCAACAACAGCACAACACTATGACTCTTTGAATAAAAGTTTTTAGGCCAGGAACATACATGGGGTTTAAGGCCTGTACAAAAGTTGTAAATCCTCTGTCCTCCACAATGGAAAATGGTTGAAAGTCGCTAGCTATCATTTTAGCCAGCTCTTCATCGACACTTATTTGTTTGTGTGGCGTCATTTGTTTTGGAATAAATGTGCTTATTTTGGTTTGAACTGAAGACCGTGTTATACCTGCAGTTTTCGGTAAGACAGTGGATGCTGCAGCAGAAGTACTTGGCTCTTTTCCAGGGTCAGTGGATGGCAGGAGAGAGGGCACGCTCTCCTCCAGGTGCACGGATGGGTGGGTGGATCTTATATGTCTGTGCAGGTTTGTTGTTGACCCTGCTGCTCTAACGGATATTTTAATATTACAAATTCTGCACATAGCTTTGCAGTCTCCAGTATCACTGAAATGCAGCCAGATGCTGTTTCTTTTTCGGCTTTCACTCATTTCTTTACTCTTCTTTTTTTTTCTTCACGATGCGCTTGCATTTAAACCTGGCTCCTCGTCTGTCGCAGCAACAGGTACACAGAACGACAGTGTGGCTCTGTGTACCTGGCCTGTACCAACACTCGCTGTCTTCGGAGCATCTGCCCCCCTTCCTTCTTTCACATAATGGTACGATCCTAGTCCGATGTGTCGTTTGTGAATGAGCCGGCATTATGAGCCAATGTTCTGTGTGCCCATATAAATAAAATCCCGCCCCTACCGAATGGATTTTCAGCAGAGCTGAGCTGGAGCGGCTGAAGCTTCGGCTCTGCTCGACGGGCATCGGCTCTTAGAGCCGGCTCGTTCGCGAACGACACATCACTATTTTGCATATTTGTAACACAGTGATGTGAAAAAGAATTCGCTCCCTTGAAAAAATTATCATAATTTTCTAGATGACAAAAAATTTGTATATGTGTATCCATTCATCCATCTATTACACTATGTAACACAATTTTTGTTCCTGGCTTCCAAGAGTTGTATTTCAACTGCTTATGTCTAAAGCCTATGGAAAAATGACTACATTCAGCACAAACTTTGATTTTATGACCACAGCCCAGAAAATTTTGTATTTATAGTGACAAAACAAGGGAATTTTTATCTTTTCGTTCATGCGGTCTGATAAAGAACAACACTTGCATGGTAAATAGACAAAGACAGTCAAAACCACTCAAAAAGGTTCAGAAATGAGTAGGTTTTCTAGATTTGCGACTGTACTGCAAATCGCTTTCTCGAAGAAGCCCCCAATTGTAGTCCCCCATCATGTTTTCGTTATACTGTCCTTGGTAACGAAGTTCAAAGTCCAGTATATCCTGATGAAAGCGCTCGCCTTGCTTCTCTGGGTAACCTCCCATGTTCTTGAATTTGTCAAGATGAGCATCAAGGATATGGACTTTGAGAGACATTCTGCATCCCATTTTGGCGTAATTCTTTATGAGAGTCCGAACCAACTGCACATAGTTTAATGCCTTGTGATTACCCTGGAAGCCGTGAACCACTGCAACGAAACTGTTCCAAGCCGTTTTCTCCGTCCTGTTCAGCAGCTTGGCGAATTGGTAGGATCCACCATGCAGAAGTAGCAGTTGCTTGAGTGGTCAGTCGGTGTGACAATGTGGGCTCTGCTCCATGCTCCCATCTCTGTTTGGGAGCCCTTGAACCCAACACCGTCGATAATGTTACCGAGTGAGCTAGTCAGTGAAGGCAACAAGTAAGCAAGGGGATGGTAAAAAGTGCAACAGTGCTTTTATTAAAACAGTCAACAAAAACAGTCAAAGTGTTCAATTAAATAAAGTGCAGTGCTTTCTATTTCATCCTTAAATAAAAATAATCCATTAAGAAATGTGGAGATTAAAACCAATAAATAGTAAAAACAATCCTTAAAACCAGATCCAAAACATCCAACAGGAACAATCTTTAAAATCCAACAACAGGCTCGGTGCTTCTTTTAACTTGTGACTCCCCTGCTTCTCCCTGTCCTGGCTTTGCAACAGGGGAGCCACTCTCTCTCTCTGCAGCTGCCCTTTTCCCTTCACTCATACGAGACTGGAGACCTCCCGATCCCTGGCTTCGGTCTGGCACTCATCCCAGTCCCCGAGACTTGGTTTCCACCAACGGCCAGGTCACTCACGTTGGGGACTCCACCACCAAGCCTCCCGACTTCCGCTGCCTTTCCGGCCTTCTGCGGCTCGTTGCCATCCCCTGGTCACTCCCGTTACCTGCTCACTCAGCGGGAGCAACATCAACTCAAACGCCTGGGTGTAGGCCCAACACCCAGGCCCCCTCGCAGCTGCCCGCGAGCGCGCGCTCGCTCGCTCGCTCACCCGCTCTTCGTGGCTCTCTCTCTCTCTCTTGCACCGACCTGCTTCCCAATAACCTCCATCTTTCTTTTCATTTCCCATCTATCTCCCCCCTTAACCGACTCGCGCTTCTTTTATCTAGCGAGGGGCCATAGCAGCTGCAGCATATTAGCCACGGGAGCAATCACGGATGTGGGCAGTTCCTCACCTGTGCACTCTGTGAGAAATGCCCACACCACAGATCGCCCCGCGGCTTGCTACAGCCCAATGCCCCCTCGCTAAGCCGCCGCGAGAGCGGTGGTTATTTATTTTTTTAAAAATGGACTTTACTAAACGAGCTGTGGACCCGCTATACCACAGTCGGTTGCTGCCAAATTCGCGGGATAGCAAACTTCATGGCTCTCTTTTCTCCCCTGTACCAACCTTCAAGAGTTTTCTTGCAATATTCGCATGTGAAATGAGGTGCCCAGGGCTTGTCTTGATCCCCGACAGCCATGCTGAAGTATGCCTTGTAGGCCTCGCACATCTTACGACATGCTTTCACGTAATACTTTCTCGCTGTTGTCTTTATAAATTGTCCACAGACGTAGCAAAATGCATCTGCTGGGTGCAAGCAACCTCTTGATGCCATCTAAATCAAATCAAACAAATAACATAAACCGAAATGTTGGTTCGAGTCACCTGTGCTTTTATACTTGCATGACTACTATTGGACAGTCCGAGAACGTTCTAGAAAGTTCTAAAAGTTTCTTTAAAGTTCTAGATAATTCTGGAAAATTCTACAAACTTCTGGACAATTCTAACAGTTCAAGAATATTCTAGAAGACTACTCAGTATTGGATGCGAATCGAGAATTTTCTCGAAAATAGACAAATTTCAAAATATCATTGTCCTGATCACAAAAGCAAAGTTTTTGTGGAACAACAGCTATTTTCTATTTTTTTAGGCATAACGGGTTAGGGAAACACACTTTGTACCCAGGAACAAAGTAAAAATAAAAATTTGTTACATAGTGTATCCAACCCGCTATATCCTAACTACAGGGTCATGGGGGTTTGCTGGAGCCAATCCCAGCCAACACAGGGCGCAAGGCAGGAAACAAACCCCGGGCAGGGTGCCAGCCCACCGCAGTTAAATTATATTATATTATCCATCCATCCATTATCCAGCCCGCTATATCCTAACTACGAGGTCATGGGGGTCTGCTGGAACAAATCACAGCCAACACACAAGCACAAGGTAGGAAACAAACCTCAGGCAGTGCGCCAGCCCACCGCAGGGCACACACACACACGGGACAATTTAGAATCGCCAATACACCTAACCTGCATGTCTCTAGACTGTGGGAGGAAACCCACGCAGATACGGGGAGAACATGCAAACTCCACGCAGGAAGGACCCGGGAAGCGAACCCAGGTCTCCTAACTACAAGGCAGCAACGCTACCCACTGCGCCACCGTGCCGCCTATCCATTCATTATCCATACTTTTTAAGGTGAACTCGTATGCTGTAACGATACATTTCCCAAGTCAGAATAAACCAATTTCTGTAGATATTTAACTGAAGAACGAAGAACTCCAAAGTTTACATAAGTATTTAAAGTTCTGTGCTTGGAAAGCTCCAAGTTAACTCTTGGCTCTGAGGCTAAGGATCTGCGCTGGTATCCCGAAGGTTGCCGGTTCGAATCCCCGTCACTGCCAAAAGAGATCCTACTCTGCGGGGCCTTGAGAAAGGCCCTTAATCTTTAATTGCTCCAGGGGTGCTGTACAATGGCTGATCCTGCGCTCTGACGCCAAGGGTTATGCGAAAACTAACAAATTCTTAATACAAGAAATTGTATAAGGCGAAATAAAAAAACAAGCCAAACATCGGAGCGAGACGTCGACTGGTGAGACTAAAAATCCAAGTGTTCCTCACTGAAGTCTACAGTGCTCTTTGGCTGACGCTGGAGTGAAGGTGCGGAGGGTCCACAATTTCAGGAGTTCTCCCTAAAACAGGCATCTGTGGGAGGGTAGCAAGAAAGAAGCCATTCCTTAAGAAGGTCAGCATAAAAGAACATATGGCATTTGACACAAAGCATGAGAGAGAGACCCCGTTAAGATCTGGGAGAGAAGGATTTATTGTCAGATGAGACCAAAATCGAACTTTCTCACCAAACTTCGAAGATGTATGTGTGGCGTAAAACTAACGCTGCCAAGGCCTCAAGAAACACCAGACCTGTGGTGGAAATTTAACATGTTGTTATTAAAGAAAGAAACATCCTTTTAACAGGACAAATCAGTTAATCAGGCAGGAGAAAAGCTATTCATTGTATCTTTTAATTACGCCTCGACAAAATGCCTTGGAGGGAGCATTCTTTAGAAGCAGTCCATTACAACCTGTTCAGAATGATCAGAGAAACAAAGAATAGAGGTTCATTGTATAAACTATTGAATTTACATGCCATGTCAATCAGTGCATACATTTTACTCTGGTTGATTCGTTAGTTTACACCGGGGTGTCGAAATCCAGCCCTGGAGGGCCGCTGTGGCTGCAGGTTTCCATTCTAACCATCTTCTTAATTAGTGACCAGTTTTTGCTGCTAATTAACTTTTTTACCTTAGTGTTAATTAATTTGACTATGGCCCTTTAGTTGTTAACACCCAAACTAAGACACAAAATGAGCCGCCACATGACCAGCTCATCTGTGCCCATCACACAATATCTGAAAATAAAGAAAGGTGAAGGTGGTCTCAGTAACATTGATCTCTCAGGTCACCAAAACATTTTGATGGTGTTCTTAAAAAAAAAAAAACAGAAAAAGCAACAGTTTTGGAAATGTCTGCTGTGGCAGAATGAGAGCAGGAACAAATCATGGAATTAAATAACGGGTTTAATTAACAACAAAAATGGGCTTCTCGTTAAGAAACCAGTTGAAGCTTGAAGCTCGAATTTAACTGGTCATCTGTCGGCTCGTTTCACATCTCATTTCTATTTGACTGTCATTTAATAAAAAAAACGATTCAGAGGACTGAATCCTTAAAAACGGAGCTATTAAAATGAAAGGAAAAGAAATTAAATAGCAGTGAAAACTGGTCACTGATTAAGAAGATGGTTAGAATGAAAACCTGCAGCCACTGCAGCCCTCCAGGACCAGAGTTTGACACCCCTGGTTTACACCCAAATGACTTGCATAAAATAAGTCTATTATATTATGTTGTGGTTCTTCTTATTCCATTGAGTTGAGCCACCACACTATGCGACTCTTCAGTTCCACCCGGGGGGGGTTAAACGTTAACATTATACAAAGTTATTGGCTGTCTGTTATACCTGCATTATTATCACTCTTTAATTTAATATTGTTTGATCATCGATATGCTGCTGCTGGAGTATGTGAATTTCCTCTTGGGATTAATAAAGTATATATCTATCTATTATATAGTGCCTTTCAAATCTATCTATCTTTCTTTCTTTCTTTCTTTCTTTCTTTCTTTCTTTCTTTCTTTCT
>JANRMT010062857.1:44132324-44159872 GCA_026402145.1 Polypterus bichir lapradei | reverse complement strand
TCTTTCTTTCTTTCTTTCTTTCTTTCTTTCTTTCTTTCTTTCTTTCTGTGCATGTAACAACTGTCCATTCTGGTTGTTTAGAGGACATCTGCTGACTTTTTAAGCCCGGTTTACACTTCACGTGACGTGTGCTCAAGCGGACGCTCCTGCTACGCAAACATTGTACTGTTCATACTTGCGTGCGTACTTTACGTAAATCTGGAAGATTCCAGCAGGTAGCAGTGTGAGATATCATCACGGTGAGAAATGTTCGGCTTTGCTGTGTTGTGAATTGCCTAAAACATCCATTAAATTCAGAGGACACCTTGCCACAATATCTCTGAAAAGGATGGATGTTTAATGATTAAATTCAATCCAGGGATGTGAGCGTTCCAGCAAGCATCGGGCGTGAGACAGAAACACAATTTCTGGTTTCAGAGATCAGCTCATCGCAAGGCGAACAGAAGCACACACACACATACACTGGCGTCATTTTAGCGTCACCAAATCCCCAAACCTTCATGTCTTGGGACACAGACAGACACGACAACACAGTGTCCACAACACACACATTTATTCACAGCAATTATATACAAATAATTATTTACAGTGCACAGTCCTTGCTTCCTTTGGCCGCCTTCACTCCTGTCCCGCAAGCTCCGTCTTTCTTCCACCCGACTCCGGCTTCCTGATTGGAGTGAGGTGGCCCCTTTTATCCCGTCCTGGATGTGCTCCAGGTGCCTGGCGATGAACTTCCGGCAGCACTCCCCAGTGTGGCGGAAGTGCTGCCCTTGCACTCGGAAGCATTACGGGCATAAACCATCCCTGGTCTGTCAGCACTTCCTGGTGTCCCAGAAATGCTGTTCCCCAGGGATCAAGGACCAGCTGGGTGCCCAGGAAAAGGAGTGCCTCTCTCCCGGTTCCTCCTTCCTCCAGGCGTCCCGGCGGGGCAGAGTTCCTGACCATCTATCACTATATATATATATATATATATAAAGCATTTGATGAGGTGCCACATGAGAGGTTGGGTATGAAACTAAAATAAGTGGTAGTTCAGAGTGATGTTTGCAGATGGGTACAGAATTGGCTCAGACACAGGAAGCAGAGGGTGATGGTGCGAGGAACCTCATCAGAATTGGGTGATGTTAAGAGTGGCGACCAGCAGGGGGCAGTGTGGGGGCCGCTGCTATTTTTAATATCTATAAATGACTTAGATAGGAATATAAATAACAAGCTGGTTAAGTTTGCAAATGATACCAAGATTGGTGGATTGGCAGATAATTTGGAATCCGTTATATCATCACAGAAAGTCTTGGACAGCAGACAGGCTTGGGCAGATTTGTGGCAGATGAAATTTAGTGTCAGTAAATGTAAAGAATTACACACAGGAAGTAAAAATGTGAGGTTTGAATAGACAATGGGCGGTCAGAAAATTGAGAGTCCACCTTATGAGAAGGATTTAGGAGTCGTAGTGGACTCTAAGCTATCGACTGCCAGACAGTGTTCAGAAGCCATTAAGAAGACTAACAGAATGTCAGGTTATATAGCGCCTTGACGTGTGCAGTACAAGTCACAGGAGGTTCTGCTCAAGCTTTATAACACACTGGTGAGGCCTCATCTGGAGTCCTGTGTGCAGTTTTGATCTCCAGGCTTCAAAAAGGACACAGCAGCACAAGAAAAGGTCCAGAGAAGAGCAACTAGGCTGATTCCAGGACTACAGGGGTTGAATTATGAGGAAAGATTAAAAGAGCTGAGCCTTTACAGTTTAAGCAAAAGAAGATTAAGAGGTGACCTGAGTGAAGTGTTTAATATTATGAAGGGAATTAGTCCAGTGGGTCGAGACGGTGATTTTAAAGTGAGTTCATCAAAAACATGGGGACACAGTTGGAAACTTAGGGGTAAATTTCGCACAAACATTAGGAAGTTTTTCTTTACACAAAGAACGATATCGACCAAGTAGTGTGGTAGACAGGTGGACTTTAGGGACTTTCAAAACTCGACTTGATGTGGAGAGGACTAGTGAGCTTTGTTGGGCTGAATGGCCTGTTCTCGTCTCGAGTGTTCTAATGTTCTAATATATATCTCTATTATAATAAAAAAAATCCTGAGACGAGACTTTTTCAGAGAGAAACTGTCATTGTCCCGTGAGACGAGTCTTTTGTACCAATAGATTTAACTAGCCCCCGGGCCGGAAATAAAAGGCAAAGAGTAGATGACAAAGTAGAACTTTGTAAAGAATTCAAAAACGTTGGCGTGACACACATGCAGAACAGATTACAGATAATCGAAGTAATAAAATTTGAAAGTCTCAAAAAAATGATAGTAAAGATCGCATTAGCGCAAACAAACAGAAATTATTACTCGGTGAAATAATGGAACAGCGAAAAGAGATCAAATGTATTGTTTCGATTTAAACTTTTAAGTCGGAGACTTGTAGATCGTCTAATTCGTGTTGCTATCATGGAAAGAAAATAGTGTTTCTTCCAAGTGAAGAGGCGTATCAACAAGAATTAAAATATACTGCTCAAAAAAATGAAAGGAACATTGACATTGACAGGCATGCATACAATCACGTGAGGGCCATACAAACTACCGAGTACGATTTTGAGTTACTGCAATGAAATTTTGGTAAAATGAACTCGCCTGCCTGCTTGCCTGCCGCATCAATTTTTCCCTTTGATTTTCGGGGTGTGCCTCTGTAGGTTAATCATTTCATTTCCATCCTTTCGTTCTTCACACATCACCATGTCAGCCCATAGCAGCAGAGACAGCTAGCAGGTTTTTTTTTTTTCCCCATTGAGATCTGATGCATTTTCAAAGTGTTCCTTTAATTTGTTTGAGCAGTTTAGTTTACGTTTTGGTATAGTACCTTACATAATGAATGTTCATAAATGCTACCTTATAAGCTAAGGGTGAAAAGCACAATTTTTATTTCTTTTCTTTTCTTTGTATATTGTGTCTTACATAATGAATATTTTCAAATGCTACTTTATATCTTAAGGACCAAAGCGCAAGTTTTTTTTTTTTTATATATATATATATATATATACTAGGGGGCTGCTCGCTTCGGTCGCCCACCCCCAGGTTTGGTTTACCGGATGTACAAGTTAAAGAGATTGTTATTTCATGTGAAATGTTACATATCTATTATTTTCACTTCCATCCATCCTAACTACAGGGTCACGGGGGTCTGCTGGAGCCAATCCAGGGGGCAAGGCAGGAAACAAACCCTGGGCAGGGCGCCTGCCCACTGCAGGACACACATACACACACACACACCAAGCACACATTAGAGACAATTTAGGATCACCAATGCACCTAACCTGCATGTCTTTGGACTGCAGACACGGGGAGAACATGCGAACTCCATGCAGGGAGGACCCGGGAAGCGAACCCAGGCCTCTTTACTGCGAGGCAGCAGCGCTACCCACTGCGCCACCGTGCTGCCCATTTTCACTTTTACTTGAAAGCTTTTGTAAAAACAATATTTGTTCTTTATTTCTGGCCCCGGACTTGGGTAAATCTCTTTATCGCGGGACGTATATAACGCTGCTCACGTTGTGAAGGGGTGGGGGGCTGAACGCACACTAAGGAGATGCAGGCAAATCAGCTGCTGTCTTTTTGCTGCCGGCGAGCGACGATCATTTAAAAGCCTGTACTGCAGCTGTCCTCTTGCCACTTCATGTTTCTGTCGCACGTAGTGGGGGGTGGGGGGGCGGTATTTAGCGGCTCAACGCACACTAAAGGGATGCGCTCGGATCATCTGCTGGCTTGCTGCTGCTGGCAAGCTGGGTGTTCTGCTTGTCGCTGTTTTAAGAGCTGGGAGCAAATAAAGTGTGTCTGCCAAAAACATTCCAACAACTGCCAGGTTAGATGTCCGTGAACTTGTTTTAAATTGTTTGTGAGTAGGGCGTGACGTTCAAAAGTCACCGTCTCACGGCTTTTGCTTCCTAAGGTTTTAATGTCTGGTCTCCCGTGTTGTCAAAGTGATGATCAGGTCTCGATCGCTTCGTTCAACCCCGACCCTTCGATCCCCCTCCCCGACACCCCACCCCACCGACCCCGCTTGTAGGCGCACTACACTCCTGCCATTTCGCGTCTCTTCCGCTCGCGTTGTGAAGGGTGGGGTGGGGGGAGCTGAACGCAAGCTAAGGAGATGCGGACGGATCAGCTGCTGCTGCCAAGGTGCCTGTTCTGCTTGCCGCGCTGGGCGTTGGTCATTTAAAAGCCTGTACAGCAGCTGTCCTTCTGTCTCACTGCCTTGTCTCGCGTGACGTTGAAGTGTCCCTCGCGGGATGTCAAATTGTCTTCTGAGAAGATCACTACCCGTCTCCATGGTCTCCCTGCCAGGATTTTTTATTTATTTATTTATAATAGAGATATATAGCACCTTAGACAATGAATGTTCAGAAATGCTATCTTATAAGTTAACATTTAAAGGCCGCTTTTTTAAAACAGTGCCTTACGTAATTTCCCAAATACCCCTTTATAAGTTGTCTGCCTTCTCAAGTCACTCTGAGGTATCAGAGGTGGGAACCAATGAGGGGCCTTGTCGTTTAGCTATAGCGTCTTTCAGGACACTTCATACAGGAAATATCCGCAACAGAAAAAAAGCGCACGGGAAAAACCGCACGTGGAAGAATACGCATACGGTAAAGTGCGCACGGCGGCGACATATAACTATTACAGATATAAAATATACACCACCTATACTGCATCATTGCTCACTTCTGATAAGATGTCTCCAATGACATTGCGAGAAGTAGCATTCACAGCTGCTATGGCTTGTCGCATTCGACTTCTGGCGATTTTTGCTTCTGCTTTCCGGTGACAGGAGTCATGACAATGACTGGTTGGCTCTTGTACAATGTCTCCGTTCTTCGTTTTCATTAAGGAATGGCACTTTGTTGTTAGATTCTCACGGCACCTCCAAGTATCTATTCCATTTGTTGTGCGAAAACGCAGATAATCAAATCCCTTGTAACCGAGAATTTACTCGCCTTTCTGACTTGTCGAAAACTCCATCTCGCTTATTCAAAAAAGTCGACTTGCCCTGCTCAATTGGTAGGGAAAATTAAAGAAAACTCTTAACAAATTAAAACATACAAGCTTATAAATACGTTTAGTGAACAATTATACAATTTCGTTTACTGCGATGTATAATAATTTTTTTTTCTTCTTTGTATATACGCCTTTGCCGTTCGCGCATTTTTCCACGTGCGGTTTTTCCCGTGCGCTTATATGACTGTGCGCTTTTTTTCCCGTGCGCTTCTTTCCGGTCACCAAAAAAGCTGAATGATAACTTTGTAAACTCGCCCCATTCACAGTGGGAGTCGGGTCTGCCATGTCGTGTTGCGGCTGGAGACATCTTGTTTTAATATAGCGCCTTTCATAATGCCTATTGTGCAATTCCACCCTATAAATGAAGGCCTAAATACTTTTTTGCCTCACTGTTGTGCAGGGTGAGCACTGCCTGCCATATTACGTGACTGTGTTTGAGGTGGAGTTTGAAGGACAGACTTTGTCATTCTGATATAGCGCCTTACATAATGCATATTCTTCAGTGCCACCAAATTCTGGCTTGCCCTGCGCTTATGTAAAGTTTACATCCCCCCCCCTCCCCACCTCTGCATCAGCGTTCCTCCGACATACCCAAACACCCATTGATATTATGGGCCTCCTTACCTTAGCAGCACTAGGCTCAGGTCATGCTGCCAGGGCAGGCCTCAGCTCCCTGTAATCCTTAAGTGGGTTCCAAAGTGGCATCTTCATCAGAGCTTTCTCAGCTCACACCCTGCTTTAGTGAAATTAAAACCTGGATGGAGCAGAACTCTTTAAAATTAAATTGCAACAAAACTGAACTCCTGCAAATTGGGACTAAAATGCAACTTAATAAAATGAGTCCATCTTGGCGGTGATCTCATCAGACCTGCCTCTACTGCAAAGAATCTCGGTGTCATTTTTGATTCCTCCCTTTCTTACTCCACCCGCATAAATCACATTAAGAAACTTTCTTACTTCCACCTCTGTAACATATCCCGTGTTCGCTCCTTCCTCTCCTTTTCTAATGCTGAGAAACTTGCTGCTTTTATCACATCCCGCATCGATTATTGTACAGTAACTCGCTGCTGGCAGGTGCCCCTTCTAATCTTATATCACAGCTCCAGCTTATTCAAAACTCAGCTGCAAGAGTCCTCACTCGAACCAGCAGCAGCGAGTAAATCACACCCATCCTGCTCCGTCTTCACTGGCTCCCTTTGTCTTACAGAATCGAATATAAAATCCTACTAATAACCTACAAAGCCTTAAATAACCTCGCGCCAAACTACATCAGTGACCTTCTCCATTACTATGTGCCTGCCCGCCCACTAAGGTCCTCTGATTCTGGCAATCTTGTTGTGCTCCTCACTAATCTTCACTCCATGGGTGACAGCAGGGCCTTCAGCTGTATAGCGAGTGCCCAGACTCTGGAATGACCTACCGAAATTAATCAGGTCAGCTGACTCCATAAATTCTTTTAATAAACAACTCCAAACTCATCTGTTCAGGAAGGCTGTTAGCTCTACTTGACTTTATTACCCTTCTTTCAGTTTACCTCTCTGTCAAGATGCTCATGTAACGTGTGTGTGTGTGTGTGTGTGTGCGCGCGCGCGTGAGTGAGACCACCAATTACGTTGTCTGTTAGGCTTTTTTTTCTCTGAATTCACTGTCGTAATCTTCTTTATTTATTTATCTGGTTTAGTACAATGCTATATACTGTATACCCTGCCGTTCTTTCTTATATTCTTTAAGTGCCTTGAGCATGGGAAAGACGCTATATAAATAAAATTATTATTATTATTATTATTATTATTATTATTATTATTATTATTATTATTATCTCATGAATTAAGACTCGTTAATGGAAAATCAGAAGCCAGTTTAGGATTTCCTTTTCTTAGCTGCTATTCGAGGTTAAGGTAAAGAAGTTTCAAAGTCAGGTAGGTCTACTCAGTAATTATGGCGCCTTGTATGTTGATCAGCACATGCAAGTAAGAATTTCATTGGACTCGGCACACTTCTCAAATGAAAGGCCTGTCATTTTCAGTGGCCTCCTCAAGATGGCAGCAGAGCTCCGCCGCGCTCTCCCCACAGACTTTATGTTTCGTCCGCTCCGCTGTGTCCCAGCGTGCGTGGCGGCCACTGTGTGCTAAACACAATTGCAAAGTTTACTTTGATTAACTTCATTTTCCATAGAGACTTTCACGGGGCCCTCGGTGATTTGCCGTTTACATCTCCGCTCCAGCTCTTCCTTATTTTAACGATCGACTCCATCAATTACGCCAGCTTGACAGAAGCGAAGGACACAGGTGACTTGCTTACTGGCTGATTGGGGGGGGGGCTTACAGGACTCCCCCATTCTTTGGTTTATCACATCTCTCTGGGTTAAGGAATTCCGTTGCTAGGCACTCCAAGAACACAAGGCAGGCCATCCAACAACACGCGCTCAGTTAATGGCCAACTCAAGGCTGTCGTTATCTTCAGTGCCTCCCCAGCCCACGGCTTCCTGCCCACCACGTCCTCCTCGCTTCACTTGCGACGACAGGCTGACCAGAAAGCACAAAGGGGGGCATTGAGAGCCGTCCGGCTGGCGTCACGCGTGAATCGTATCTGAATTTTGGTAATCAATGCGACTATTTTCGATAGATAGATACTTTATTAATCCCCAAGGGGACATTCACAAACTCCAGTCTCCAGCAGCAGCATACTGATAAAAACCAATATTAATTAAATAAAACTGCAGTGCAAGTTAAAATATGCAAGGTGGAGAGTGCCAGGCAGGTATAACAGACAATAACTTTGTATCATGTTAACGTTTACCCCCCGTGTGGAATTGAAGAGTCGCATAGTGTGGGGTCTCCTCAGTCTGTCAGTGGAGCAGGACGGTGACAGCAGTCTCTCGCTGAAGCTGCTCCTCTGTCTGGAGATGATCCTGTTCAGTGGATTCTCCATGATTGACAGGAGCCTGCTCAGCGCCCGCCGCTCTGCCACAGATGTCAAACTGTCCAGCTCTGTGCCTACAATAGAGCCTGCCTTCCTCACCAGTTTGTCCAGGCATGAGGTGTCCCTCTTCTTTATCATACCTCCCCAGCACACCACCGCATAGAAGAGGGCACTCGCCACAACCGCCTGGTAGAACATCTGTAGCATCTTATTGCAGATGTTGAAGGACGCCAGCCTTCTAATGAAGTATAGTTGGCTCTGTCCTCTCTTGCACAGAGCATCAGTATTGGCAGTCCAGTCCAATTTATCATCCAGCTGCACTCCCAGGTATTTATAGGTCTGTACCCTCTGCACAGTCACCTCTGATGTTCACGGGGTCCATGAGGGGCCTGGGCCTCCTAAAATCCACCACCAGCTCCTTGGTTTTGCTGGTGTTCAGTTGTAGGTGGTTTGAGTCGCACCATTTAACAAAGTCCTTGATTAGGTTCCTGTACTCCTCCTCCTGCCCAGTCCTGATGCAGCCCACCATAGCCGTGTCGTCAGTGAACTTTTGCACGTGGCAGGACTCCGAGTTGTATTGGAAGTCCGATGTATATTGGCTGAACAGGACCGGAGAAAGTCCAGTCCCCTGCGGCGCTCCTGTGCTGCTGACCACAATGTCAGACCTGCAGTTCCCAAGACGCACATACTGAGGTCTGTCTGTAAGATAGTCCATGATCCATGGCACCAGGTGTGAGTCTACTCCCATCTCTGTCAGCTTGTCCCTAAGGAGCAGAGGTTGGATGGTGCAGAAGGCGCTAGAGACGTCCAGAAACATAATTCTTACTGCACTACTGCCTCTGTCCAAGTGGGAGAGGGATTGGTGTAGCATATAGATGATGGCATCCTCCGCTCCCACCTTCTCCTGGTATATGAACTGCAGAGGGTCGAGGGCATGGCAGACCTGTGGCCTCAGGTGGTGAAGCAGCAGCCGCTCCATGGTCTTCATCACATGTGACGTGAGGGTGACAGGCCGGAAGTCATTCAGCTCACTAGGACGTGATACCTTTGGGACTGGGGTGATACAAGATGTTTTCCAAAGCCTTGGGACTCTCCCCTGTTCCAGGCTCAGGTTGAAGATGTGCTGTAGAGGACTCCCCAGCTCCAGCGCACAGGCCTTCAGCAGTCGTGGCGATACTCCATCTGGACCCGCTGCTTTGCTGGCATGAAGTCTCCTCAGCTCTCTGCTCACATGGGCTGCTGTAATTGTGGGTGGGGATGTCTCACCTATGCTGGTATCAGCAGAAGGATGGGTGGAGGGTGCAGTACTCTGAGATGAGAGTGGGTTAGGGTGGTCAAACCTGTTAAACAAGTTGTTCATTTGGTTTGCCCTCTCCATGTCTCTCTTGATGGTGGCACCCCGCTTCAAGCTGCAGCCAGTGATGATCTTCATCCCTTCCCACACTTCCTTCATGCTGTTATTCTGCAACGTCTGCTCCAGCTTTCTCCTGTACTGCCCTGAGCTAGACTCGGAGTTCCTTCTGCACGCGCTTGATCTCATGCTGATCACCGCCTTTAAAAGCCCTTTTCTTCTGGTTCAAAAGGCCCCTGATGTCACTTGTAATCCATGGCTTGTTGTTAGCATAGCAGCGTACTGTTCTTACTGGAACTACAATGTCCATACAGAAGTTGATGTAATCAGTAGTGCAGTCAACAGCCTCTTCAATGTTCTCACTATGTGACCCCTGCAGGATATCCCAGTCTGTAGTTCCAGTCTCTCAGAGCCTGCTCTGCCTCAGGGGACCACTTCCTGAATGAGCGTGTGGTTGTTGATAGCGCCTTCACTTTTGGTTTGTAGTGAGGCTGAAGCAGAACCAGGTTATGATCTGCTTTCCCAAGCGCAGGCAGCGGGGTGGCGCTGTATGCGTCTTTAACGTTTGCATACAGTAGGTCGATAGTCCTGTTTCCCTGGTGTTACAGTCCACATACTGGGAGAAGGCAGGTAATGTTTTGTCCAGCGACACATGGTTAAAGTCTCCAGTGATTAGCACAAGTGCCTCAGGGTGCTGCGTTTGTAGTTTAGCAACTACAAAATGGATATTTTATTTATATATATATATATATATATATACAGTACAGGCCAAAAGTTTGGACACACCTCCTCATTCAATGTGTTTTCTTTATTTTCATGACTGAAGGCATCAAAACTATGAATGAACACATGTGGAGTTATGTACTTAACAAAAAAAGGTGAAATAACTGAAAACATGTTTTCTATTCTAGTTTCTTCCAAATAGCCACCCTTTGCTCTGATTACTGCTTTGCACACTCTTGACATTCTCTCGATGAGCTTCAACAGGTAGTCACCTGAAATGGTTTTCACTTCACAGGTGTGCCTTATCAGGGTTGGTTATTTAGTGGAATTTCTTGCTTTATCAATGGGGTTGGGACCAGCAGTTGTGTTGTGCAGAAGTCAGGTTAGTTGGACGATCATTTATTTTTCAACAAGACAATGACCCCAAACACACCTCCAGGCTGTGTAAGGGCTATTTGACCAAGAAGGAGAGTGATGGAGTGCTGTAAATGGTCATGAAAATAAAGAACACACATTGAATGAGGAGGTGTGGCCAAACTTTTGGCCTGTACTGTGTGTAATTATTATTTTTTTTTTTTTTCTTTTTTCATAGCGTCTTCCACCTCATTATCCCCGTGCGGCTATCCATTCATCTGTGCATCCACTTCCACGTTCGCTACATAATAAAAATTGTCAAATACCCCTCTGTAAGGGAAAGGTTAATGCATCACTTTTTAAAATTTTATATAATGCCTTAGGCTAGCGTTTCTCAACCTTTATGTATTTGCGACCCGAGTTTTCATAACAGTTTTAATCGCGCCCCCCTTGATAGGGGCCCACTAATACCAATTTGTTCTTTTTTAATTAATGATATCATAGATGCATATTTTATTATACCTACTTAACTTTTTTCAACATTTATCTAACTCTATATTTATTTTTCTAGTATCACAATGTAGTTTAAGTTAATTTGTTTTGGTTTCAACAGATGTATTTTTCATATTTTCGATTCTCGTTTTCTTTTATTCACATCTTCAAGCCCCGCCTTTTTGTTACTTTGCGCCCCCCCTAGGGGCCCACCCCACAATTTGTGAACCACACCCCTAGGGTGCCCGCCCCACAGTTTGTGATCTATGCCCCCTATGGGGCCTACCCCACAGTTTGTGAACCACGCCCCACAGTTTGTGATCTATGCCCCCCTATGGGGCCTACCGCACAGTTTGTGAACCACGCCCCCCTAGGGGGCCGCCCCACAGTTTGAGAACCACGCCCCCTAGGGGCCCACCCCACAATTTGTGAACCACATCCCTAGGGTGCCCGCCCCACAGTTTGAGAGCCACGCCCCCCTAAGGGGCCCGCCCCACAGTTTGAGAGCCACTCCCATAGTGAGAAGTCAAGCAGAATGACACCTTTTACTGGCTAACTATTTTGCTTGACTTCACACTACATTCATAATGGCTACCACGGTACAACACCCTAGTACTATACAATGCCTTACGTATTAATTATATTCAAATACCTTTTTTATAATCGATGGCCTAAAGCACAAATTTTGTTTTAGTTTTATATATAGCACCTTACTTAGGGAATATTTTCAAAGTGGTGTTTTTTAGAAGTCAAAGGCTAAACCAACAACAAGCTCTTTACATCTGTCTCTATGTATAAAGTCCGCTTTTCACGAGAGAACTACTTAACAGATTTAGATCTTTTTATTTTCCTAGAATTTGCTTGAATATTCTGGTTGATTCTGAGACTTCTCTCATCGCGCTAAGTATCATAGTTCGCTTGCAGTACCGATTTCCATCCATCCATCTATTATCCAACCCACTATATCCTAACTACAGGGTCACGGGGGTCTGCTGGAGCCAATCCCTGCCAACACAGGGCGCAAGGCAGGAAACAAACCCCAGGCAGGGCGCCAGCCCACCACAGACGGTACCGATTTATTTGTGTGAATCCAAGAGAGACGCAGTTTGGGGACGGGACCTCCTCACTGACACCCCAGCCTTGGGGCGTTTACCTTAGCTCCTCTTAGCCAGCGAACTACTTAACGGATTTAAATCGGTCTTTTTTCTAGAATTTGCTTGACCATTCCGGTTGATTTTGTGACTTCTCTCATCACGCTAAGAATCATAGTCTGCTTGAACATTTCACGCTAATCTGAGACACAGGCTGCAGGCTGAGGGGAGGAGGAAGCCTGGCGTCAGGAGTGGGGAGCCGGGCTGTCCTGTTTCACTACAATGCGGGCCGAGCCGCAGAATATTTTCAAAAGACTTTTAATTTATACATATATATATATATATACTGTATATATACAGCCCCTTGCAAAGAGAATATTTTCAAATGGTGTTTTTCAACTTATGGGCTTAAGCACAACTTTTTAATTTTTATGTAACACCTTACATTATGTTAATTTTCCAATTCCTATTTATAAGTTAAGGCCTAAGGAGCCTTTTTTTTTTTTAGTTTTATGTAGTGCCTTACATAAGGAAAGATTTCCGGATGCTTTTTTTTATAATTTAAGGACTAAAGCACAATTTTCTTGATTTTTAGTCAAACACAGGGATTGAATGTCACTTCATATAGCGCCTTTCATAATTAAAGCCATCTGAAGGTACTTTACAGCAGGTGTAACCTCTGAGAGAAGGAGAGACAGGAGACAAATTGACACGTTCAGGGTCACACATGAGGGTATCAAGGGCACGGACTCAATCAGAAGCGTGTCTTAGCTTTTATATAGCACCTTCCGTAACGCACGCCAGTTCAATGTGCCTCTACAGGAGCGCAGCGCAGTGCAGTCCTGCAATTAGAATAAATGGACAAGTCGAACAACCGCCGAGCAGCACGCAGTCACCCAGGGAGTCGAAGGCACAGACTGCACCAGCTAATGTTTCATAGCTCCCCTCCATGATGGATTCCTCCTCGAGGTCACTTATTGGTCACTTAAAACACCCCTAAAAGAGACCAGTAACAAATAAAGTGACCCGTTCAGAGGCATCAAGAAGGCAGAGATTAAATCTGTCACCATTATATAGTGCCTTTCATAATGAGAACCCCCCTGCTGAAGGTACAGCTGCTCCAGATATAAGTGTGTTTACAGCTACTGACCAGAATAAATGTATAATGTGCAAGTCAGTCACCTCGCTGACCAGTAAACGGAAAAGCGTTACCTGCAGTACTCTATGAAAGGCACTATATAAGGCTTCCAACATGACAGATTTAGTCCCTGTGTGTCCCCGAGTCACCTCATCTCCGAGTGCTCTGTTTCTAAGTTTACTGTACCTACGATATCAAGCACATTGTGATGACTTTAACTGTGAAAGGCGCTATATCAGTCTTTGACTTCTTATGCAACGGCCATCACGTTGTCACCTCACCTGTGAAGTCTTTCACTTCATAAATGTCCGAATCCTTGAGCCGAACCTCTGGAGTGATGCTAGCTGCACACTGGGACATTTTTGCGAAACTTCTGATTTAACCCTGTTGGGGGCAACAATTCCATGCCAGGCCAGGGGGCGGTGGGGTGCACTATGCCTCTCTCTTTTCTCTCCGCAAACCAACCACGAGAAATCCCTTCTGTCCTGGTGATGACATCACTTCTTGTCCCGGCCCCGAGGACATTATTCCCTGCCTTCGAGGACGTCACTTCCTGTCTCGGCCCCAAGGATGTCACTTGCTGTCCCAGCCCCCATGACGTCACTTCCTATCTCTGACCCCATGACGTCACTTCCTATCTCTGACCCCATGACGTCACTTCCTGTCCCGCCCCAGAGGACGTCACTTCTTGTCTTGGTTCCGAGGATGTCACTTCCTCTCCTGGCCCCAATGACGTCACTTCCTATCTCGGGCCCCATGATGTCACTTCCTGTCTCGGTTTCTGAGGACGTCACTTCTTGTACCGGCCACGAGGATGTTACTTCCTCTTCCGGCCCCGATGACGTCACTTCCTGTCCCGGGCCCGATGACGTCACTTCCTGTCCCGGCCCCCATGACGTCACTTCCTATCTCGGGCCCGATGACATCACTTCTTGTCTCAGTTTTTGAGGATGTCACTTCCTGTACCGGCCACGAGGATGTCACTTCCTCTTCCAGCCTGATGACATCACTTCCTGTCCCGCCTCGATGACGTCACTTCCTGTGAACCACCTATAAAAACCCCTCATCCTCCATACTTAAACAGTTCTGTTTTTGGACTCTAACCTGTACACATTGTATGCAAATTTAAGCCTTTTGCAGCCAGGGAAACAATACTTGGGGCTGCCCCAAACCTTCATTGTGTGTCCGGCTATTTCTTTCAGAGGTTTAACAAAATCTGAAGTTTCACGCGGTGCTATTGGTGTGTGTGTGAAGTGTAGAGTGGGCCGTGCCAACTTCACATGCTGTCGCTAAACATCACACCTGAGGCTATAAGCCGTTCACAGAATTACACAATAAAAGAAGTTGTGTTGTGCATTGTGTGTCTGTAACATGAGGGTGATGATGATGATGATGATGTAAAGGCGCTTTATACGAGAAGCGTATGCTGACCTTTTCCACAAAGTCTCGTTTCGTTCGATCAGATTATTCGCTGGTGTTGTTTTGTGAGTCACAGTCCAGGCTGAAAGCAAGTGGGTGAGTTTTGAGTGGTCCACTTCTTTTCTTTGGTGGGTTTTGGGCACATCTTCTGGGATGGGACCCTGGCAGCTTGCAGGTGATGCAACAGTGCCCTCTTTCTGCCCCCTGGCCCTCACAAATGTATGGGCGTCCTAGCCTGGCATCTTGCATTCCCACCCTTGAGGTGTGTGTGGGATGGTTGAGCAGGATGCCCCTTGTGAAATTCCTGATGCCGGTAGCTTCTGTGTTTTGGTGCACCGAGTCTCTTGTGGTGGCACCATATTGGATGACTTCAGATTAATGTTTTCAACTCCTTGGTCTTACATCTGCAGTTTTCCCCCAAAGTACTTTACAAGTAGTTGAGTCTATTCTTCGTGGGGGCGGTTTGCACATAAGCATCAAGTAAGCTGTCAATGTTTATAGCGCCTCTCCAAAGTCCTTAGTCACATGTAAAACATGCAACACATGAGCAGCTCGGGTCACACACAACTTGTGTCATGGAGCATTGATCCCTGTGACTTTTATATAGCGCCTTTCAATGTGGCGCTATATAACACCCCCTCCCACCCACCCCCGTAAATGATACACTCACTTCCATACACCCATACTGGGAGCTCTGGCCAGTCAAGTGTCTCACTCCAGGTCATTCAGGGTGGCAGCTGTGGGATTGAATCATTAACCTTTTGTTTTCTGCTCCAGTGCCTGCCAGTGAAGGAGGGGGCTGGTGGGCCGCTGAATGTCTCCAAAGTTTATTTTCTCGTTGACCGACTTTCAGGAAGCATTTGGTTTGTTTTTTTTTTTGTTTTTTTTTTTTTGTTCCTCTCCCATCCGCCTATAGAGAGCTGCAGGTTGGTATCTTCTGCCCCTCAGGGCCCCCATTGACTGTCATTGTCATATAGTGCCCCTTTTTCCGTCACACAAGACAAATTCAGAATGGCATTAAAGCAGAGTGGAGATGAAACTCGCAGAGGTGACCTGATCAATGACTGAGCTCCCAGAAGGGGAGGTGTGGTGCAGGGATTAGCAGTGTGGACAATGAAGCGCCGGCTAATTCCGTTGTTTGGTGAGAAATCCGAGCCGGGGGCCCGCCTGTTAAATCGCTTTGTGTGAAAGCTGAAGCCCATCATCATCATTAAGGAATAAAAAGCTTGTTTTAGACAAAAAAAGACACTACTCGTGAGAAGTAAATTCACCCTGATGAGTGCCATGGGGCACGAAAACCTTACGCCACCCGAGCACGAGCAGCCATGCTTTTTCTAAAGTGCCTTTTGTGGAAGAACTTTTTCCATGTTAGGTTGATGGAAGCAGCTGGAAATCCCTTTGCGCAGATGAGAAGTCCAGCCAACATGGAAGCAGCTCCATGGAAGTGGACGGGTGCTTCATAGACACCACTAAATAAAACTGGGGGTTTGAGTGGGAGGGGTGGGGCCTAACAGAAATAGCATGGAAGGGGTGGGGCTTAAAAATACAGCTTTGACATCAAAATGAGAGGGGCGGGGTGAGAGTGAAGTATCTGCTGAGAGTGGAAAATGAGGGGTGGAGCCACCACAGGTTATAGGAGGAGCAAATTATATAGTGGGGTGGGGCTGAGGCGTGTTGATTTACATAAAGGTGGTGAAAATTAGATTAGAAACACTTCATTAATCCCAGATGGGGCGAGTGCCTCATAGAATGACCAGCCACCCCAGTGTGTCACAACTACAGCCTCATCTGTGACACTTCGAGCAGCTGTGTAAAGCTGAACCTCCAGTCCCTGGGTCCGCGGTTCTTGAGGCTGACCCCCCAATTACCTGTGAACCCCTCCAATCTCACTGAGATGGCACAGGTGGTGAACCAGCCGAAGGTAGGGAAGGCTGCAGGAGTCTGTGGTATCCTAGGGTGAACTTCTCCAGGATGGTGGTCAGGCAATTTTTGCTTCCAACTGGGAGAAAGGCGGTCATCCCAACTGATGAAAACGGGACTTGTCATCTCTATCTGGAAAGGGAAGGGTGATCGCCTGGATTGGGGCAAATAAAGGGGGATAACACTGCTCTCTGTGCCAGGTAAGGCCCCCGCTAGGGTCGTCCTCAATAGGATCCGTGATCACTTGCTCACCTACCAGCGACCAGAACTGACTACTTACACCTAAGAAGTTGACAATCGACCGCATCCTGGCACTGAGGGTTCTCATCGAGCAAACGCGAATATTGGCAGAGTTTCTTTACAGCCTTTGTCGATTTTTGTAAAGTGTTCGACTCAGTTGATCGAGCTGCCCAGTGGGACATCCTGAGACTTCGTGGGATCCCCTCAGAGTTGCTGGATATCATGCCCGGCCTGTACACTGGGAGTGGGAGTGCTGTGCGGAGTGGAGACAGGACCTCTGCGTTTTTCCCAGTTGATTCTGGGGTCCGGCAGGGGTGTGTTCTGCTCCTACTCTGTTCAATGCTGGCATGGACTGGGTGTTGGGCAGAGCTGTGGGGCATCTGTTGGTGAAGAAAGATTCAGGGATCTTGACTTTGCTGATGATGCTGTGATCTTCGTGGAGTCAATGGAGGCTCTGATCGGGGCTCTCGAGAGACTGAGTGAGGGGTCTGAGTATCTGGGTTTGCGAGTGTCCTGATAAAAAGCAACATCAGGGCCTTTAATGACCTCTTGGGCTCGGCCATCAGCGGTGTGTCTGTCTGCGGAGTGAGTGCCGACCTCATCGAGAGGTTTACTTACCTCGGCAGTGACATTCATGACTCTGGTGACTCTTCCTATGAAGTCGGTAGACAGATTGGGAGAGCATGGAGGGGGGTCATGAGGCCGCTGGAAAGGGGTGTGTGGTGGTCCTGATATCTATGCAAAAGGATGAAGGTCCAAGTGTTTATAGTCCTGGTACTTCCTGTTTGTGAGACATGGACGCTATCCAGTGACCTGAGATGAAGACTGGACTCCTGTGTCTCTCCGGAAAATCCTTGGGTACTGCTGGCTTGACTTTGTGTCCTGAATGAGACACATGACCTGCATTGTGAGGGAGCGTCAGTTACGGCACTACAGCCATGTGGCGCGATACCCCAAGGGTGGTCTAGCATTTAGGACCCTCATTATTGATGACCAGGCCAAGGGGACGGCCACGTCACAGCTGGCTGCGGCAGATAGAGGGTCATTTCTAGAGGGTGGGACCACAACCCATGAGGAGGGATTGCCAACCAGAATCCCGAGCTGTTTCGTTGTGTGGTGGGTGTGGCAACATGCTGGACCAGTGCAGGTGCCCCACCAGTGGGTGTGGCTATTTAAATGTGAATACTAAAGGTAGAAGTGGGGTGTTATGGGAAGTGGTGAATGTATAGTGACAGGGCGGGGCCTCACAGGCCTGCCTATTGAGTAGGTGACTAGAGTATGACGTGAGGGGCGGGGCCACAGGAGTACAGGCTGCTCCATGCGTATTCAGCCCCCTACACTCACTTTTTCTTATGTTGCTCCTTTCTTCTCAAGTGAATTTCCATTCACTTTTTCCCTCACCAAGTGATACTCAACACCCCAGAATGACAAAGCAAGAGCAGGACATTAATTAAAAATGAAGAAACTGGATTACCCCAGGTGGCATGGTGGCACAGTGGGTAGTGCTACTGCCTCACAGTTAGGAGTCCCGGGTTCACTTCTCGGGTCCTCCCTGCGTGGAGTTTGCATGTTCTCCCTATGTCTGCTCCGATTTCCTCCCACAGTCTAGAGACATGCAGGTTAGGTGCATTGCTGATCCTAAAGTGTCCCTAGTGTGTGCTTGGTGTGTGCGCCCTGCCCGGGGTTTGTTTCCTGCCTTGCACCCTGTGTTGACTGGGATTGGATCCAGCAGACCCCCGTGACCCTGTAGTTGGGATATGGCGGGTTGGATAAAGGATGGATGGATGGATTACCCCATTGACAGAAGCTTTCGGACCCTCTACTCGGTACTTTGATTCCAGCCTGGAGTCTTTGTGGTTTTGGGGGTCCCTCTGTCAGGAGACCATTGATGGGCAGCACTTGAAATGATCAAGTCGGAGGTCTGGCTCGGTCACTTATGAACATTCCCAGAGTTGTCTTTGCTTTGTGTCCCTTCGGCCCACCCAGTCTGATGTCCAGTGCGCTCTGAGTGGTTTTTGCTCCAGTGAGCCTACCCTTAACCCCCCACTAGTCTCCCAGTCCCTGACCGCCGTACACCACCGTGCTTCACTACTGGGATGGCGTTGTGTTCCTGGTGTCCATCCAAACGTGCCGCTAATTTCGCTTTCATCAGACCACCGAATCGTCTTCCTCACAGCCTGAGGGTCCTTTAGGTGCCCTTTTAGCAAACTGACAGCAGGCTTCTCTGTGTCTTTGACGTGAGGGGTCTGAGGACTCTTCCAAAAAGCCCACATTGTTGGAGTGTCGCAGTTGTGGTTCTCCTTCTGGAAGTTTCTCTCCCATCTCCACACACAGCTCAGCCTGAGTGACCCTTGTGTTCTCGGTCACCTCTCTTACTAAGCCGATTACTCCGCTTGGCTGATCTACAAAGAGCTCTGCTTGTTCCAAACTTTTTCCATTTTGAGGATTATGGCGGCCTCTGCGTTCTTCAAGGTGGGTGCCTTCCCTGAAACCTCTGACATCGGCTGGGGACAAACCTGAAGTGACACCTGAGCGAGCTGCCTGGCCACAGACCAGCCAAACCATTCAGGTCTCCCAAAGTGGGCAGCGGGCCCTGCGTGTGGCCAGTCAGGTGCCACTTGTGATGTCCATCTTATTAACTCCTATGGCCGTTGCGTTTGGCGAGAAAACAGACTCGTTATGGCAGACTGGCTTCTCCCACTGGCTGTTTACCTTCGTCGTTGTTTCCGGAAGCTTCTGCTGCCCACTTGCTGCGCTGCCCACCTTGTGTTTTGAGCCTCAGGGCTGCACAGGTTTGCTCACCTGGCTAATCCTGCAAGGAAAGCCACCGGCTCGGGTTCACTGCCGTCGAGGTGCGTGTGTGTGTGTGCAACTGGAGTGCCCAGAATGCAGACCTGTGTAGGTGTGTGTGAGTCTGACAACACCTTGGTATGTGTGTATGTATGTTTGTCCCCACTTGTGCAAGTGTGTGCGTGTGTGTGTGTGTGTGCACCTCAGTGTGGGTGTGAGCACCTGTACGTGCGTGTGAACAACTTTGTGTGCATATGAACACCCGCTTGTGTGCATGTGTTTGTGAGCACCCGTGTACGAGTGTATGTCTGTGCACACCTGCTTGTGCAAATTGTGTATGTGGGCACTTGTGTGTATGCACACCTGGATATGTGTGTGTGCAAAGTTGTGTTAGTGTGTGTAAACACCTCTTTACTGCATGCGCGTGTGTGTTTGCACACCTGTGTATGTTTACATGTGTATACTGTAAGTGTATGTTTGTACTCACTGGTGTGTGTGTGTGTGTTTGAACACCTACTTATGCACACTTAGATTATAATAATAATAGATTTTATTTATATAGCGCCTTTCCCATGCTCAGATACACTATATTATTTCCAAGGGAAAAACACACGTGTGTGTGTGAATGTCTATATGCACAATTGTGTGTGTATGTATGAGCACATGTGACTGTGTACACACTTGTGTAGAAGTGCACCTGCGTGTGTGGCACTTATCCAACGGCTCACTTTTGCACATTTTAATTCATCTTCTGCCTTGGTTCTAAAATGAGCAAACCCCAAAAATGAAGGGGCTCTTCCTCATCTTCCTCCTCCTCCTCCCCCTCCCCCTTGAGCCCCCCATTTTTCTAGTCCGGTACTCGAGATCAGGGCATCGGGAAACTGGCCAGTGGGTGTCACCTGCTTTGGGGGCCACTTGTGACGAGGCTGCATGCGTCACCGGTTCTTACCCAAGTAAATTCCCATCAGATGATTGAAAGCCCACAAGGAATGCAAGAAGCCCACCCTCATGTCTCTGGCATTTTGTCCTATCGGTGGAGCTGAACTTTCTTCTTATCTCAGTGTAATAAGTTGAAATTGAGCCAATGGCACAAAAAAAGGAGAGATAAGTGAGTGCCATCACTGGGCAAAGGACCCTAGTGGTACCCCCACTGCTGCTCAAACCCCATATGGAAGGTTTGGGGTGTCCCCATCAGTGTCCAGAGCGCACCTTCTTTGAGGTACCCAAAAGATGCCCCTCAGTGTCCATAGTAAAGACTGGTCCAGAATGCATGCTGCTTAGGTTGCATCAATGGTGACCCTTGGTGTCCATAGCATGCATTCAGTATTATTATTTAGACGGCCCCCTCATTGTCCAGAGCATGTGCCCCTTGATTTACCAAAATGGGACCCTTTGTTGTCCATAATGCAGTTTAGGGAATTCCAGAGTGTGCGCCACCTGAGTGACATAAACAGCGCCCCTTGGTTTCCATTCAGTGTAATTAAATTTCAATGACCGAAGGAGGGGACCACCTTGGCGTACAGAGCACGAGCCCCTTATCTTTTAAAAACGGCACCCTAGATGGCCGTCAGTGTCACCTGATAGACTGACCGACTGTTTGTGCCCCCCAGTTTGAATGTCCTGGCCTATAGCAGGGAGTCATTCCAGGATGACAACCCTCCAATTAGTCATGCAATTCAAGCCCCGCCTTCACTCTAGTGTAACCACTCCTCAATATAATGTCACCAATATTACGTATGCAAATCAAGCCCCGCCTTCACTCGACTCTGACCCCGCCCCGTGTGCTGACGTCATCACCAGAGTTCTGCTCTCAGTCGCAGGCTCTTTTCTCCTACTTCACTGCTGAACCCCAATTTCTCACCTGAGGGTCCTCTCTCTGATGATCCAGGCCATTTTTGCCCCCCAACCCCACCCCTTTACACCGCTCTCCCTTGTACTGGTTGTGAGGCCCCAAGAGACCCCTAATATCATTTATGTCCTCCCTGTCCATCAGCCATCAGACTCTCATTTCTGAATCTTGTTTAATCCAGCCTGTGTCACTTGACCCCCCCACCCTACTCCCCCATCTTGGTGTGTGGACAGCAGTGTGTGACATGCGACTCCATGTTGGCATCAGTTGTCATCTGCACTCAACAGCACCCCCTTCTGGTTTCTGCTTCGACTAGTAAACAATGGTTTTCTTCCAAGACCCCCGGAGTCAAAAGAGACCCTCAATGCCATCTTCCCATACCAATGAATTCAACTTAAAGGAAAACACAATTGTAATACAAATTCTTTGGGAGTGGCAGTCAGCCTTGGGCACCTCCTGCTGTGAAGCCAATCCCACCTGAAAAGGACTCTGAGTTCGTGGATTCACGTTGGCACTGAGACTCCGCTCTGCTTGTAGCCAACTGAAGGGGCACGAAAAGTGAGGAGATATGAAAGGGCAGCCTTTGGGGACCTCAAAGTGTGTCTGATTTAAAAAGAACATGTCATAGAGCTGAGCGTAAATGGAGGAAAACTAAACTAACTATCCATTATGAGATATTGAAGGTTAAAATAACAGAATACAATAACACAGTCCGTCTTGAGAGGCGCTGCTATTTCTCTAATATTATAAATAACAATGCTAGTAATCCCAGAGTCTTATTTTCTACAATTGATCGTCTGTTAAACCAGGTAATACAAAGGAATGCCTCCAAAATACTTCCAGTGAAACCTGTGAGAATATTGCTGTATTCTTCAATCAAACAATTCATGATATTAGAGATAACATAGTACATCTCCCCAACACTGCAGAACCTCCAAAGCCCCGGTACTCCGTTATAAACAAATTAAATGCTTTCACCAGGATAGATTTACCTGAATTACAAAGTATAATCTCTCAACTGAAACCCTCCACCTGCGTCCTTGACCCAATACCAACAAGGTTTTTCAAAGAAGTATCAGGCGTGCTAATTGATAATATTCTTGACATAGTAAATTTGTCATTAGATACGGGGGTCTTCCCAGACTGTCTTAAGACTGCTGTAGTTAAACCCCTGCTCAAGAAAAATAATCTTGACCCCTCTGCCTTTGAAAATTTTAGACCCATCTCTAACCTGCCTTTCTTAAGTAAAATTCTAGAGAAGGCCGTCATTATGCAATTAAATGACCACCTCAATAAACCTGCTATTCTTGATAAATTTCAGTCGGGTTTCAGAACAAATCTCAGCACAGAAACTGCACTCGTTAAAGTAGTAAATGACTTGCGAGTGAATGCAGACAGAGGCCATATATCTGTTCTCATCCTCTTAGATCTGAGTGCTGCATTTGACACCATTCATCACAATATTCTTAGAAATCGCCTTAGTCAATGGGTGGGCCTCTCTGGCAGGGTCTTAAATTGGTTTGAATCCTACCTGGCAGGGAGAAAATTCTTTGTTAGTTGTGGTAATCACATCTCAAAGACACATGATATCCTATATGGTGTTCCACAAGGCTCTATCCTGGGTCCGCTGCTCTTCTCAATCTACATGCTTCCGTTAGGTCAGATTATCTCAGGGCACAACGTGAGCTACCACAGCTATGCTGATGACACACAGCTGTACTTATCAATAGCACCTGATGACCCTGACTCTCTCGATACACTAACACAATGTCTTACTGGTATTTCTGAATGGATGAATAGTAATTTTCTCAAACTAAATAAAGAAAAAACTGAAATTTTAGTGATTGGCAACAAAGGATTCAATGAGGTTATCAGAAATAAACTTGATGCATTAGGATTAAAAGTTAAAACGGAGGTATAAAGCTTAGGGGTAACTGTTGACTGTAACCTGAATTTTAAATCACATATTCATCAGACCACTAGGACAGCATTTTTTCACTTAAGAAACATAGCAAAAGTTAGACCTCTTATATCACTGAAAGATGCTGAGAAATTAGTTCACGCTTTTGTTTTCAGTCGACTAGATTACTGTAACGCACTCCTCTCAGGACTACCCAAAAAAGACATAAATCACTTGCAACGAGTGCAGAATGCAGCTGCTAGAATCCTAACTAGGAAAAGAAAATCCGAGCACATCTCTCCAGTTTTGATGTCACTACACTGGTTACCTGTGTCATTCAGGATTGACTTTAAAATTCTGCTAATGGTTTATAAAGCCTTAAATAATCTCGCCCCATCTTATATATCGGAGTGTCTGACACTTTATATTCCAAATCGTAACCTCAGATCCTCAAATGAGTGTCTCCTTAGAATTCCAAGAACAAAACTTAAAAGAAGTGGTGAGGCGGCCTTCTGCTGCTATGCACCTAAAATCTGGAATAGCCTGCCAATAGGAATTCGCCAGGCTGATACAGTGGAGCACTTTAAAACACTGCTGAAAACATATTACTGTAACATGACCTTCTCATAACTTTACTTTAACTTAATCCTGATACTCTGTATGTTCAATTCTTCATAATAACTATTCATGGTGGCTCTAAAATCCGTACTGACCCCTACTCTCTCTTCTGTTTCTTTTTCCGGTTTCTTTGTGGTAGCGGTCTGCGCCACCTCCACCTACTCAAAGCATCATGATGCTCCAACATTGATGGACTGAAAGCCAGAAGTCTACGTGACCATCGTCATCAAGTCCTTCCATGAGTACCCTAAATACAAAGAGGACTGTTTGATTTATGTTAGGTAGATTGCCCAGAGGGGACTGGGCGGTCTCTTGGTCTGGAATCCCTACAGATTTTATTTTTTTTCTCCAGCCTCTGGAGTTTTTTTTTTTTGTTTTGTTTTTTCTGTCCACCCTGGCCATCGGACCTTACTTATTCTATGTTAATTAATGTTGACTTATTTTTATTTTTTATTTTGTCTTCTGTTTTTCTATTCTTCATTTTATAAAGCACTTTGAGCTACATTTTTTTGTATGAAAATGTGCTACATAAATAAATGTTGTTGAGGTCCTCATATCTCTCCAGATTGTCATTTTCAGCTCCTTGAAATTTCAAATCCAACCAACCGGCCCAGGCCGGGTCCTGATGGGCACTGCACTAGAGATGGATGGTCCAGAAGTCGAGATCTAGTCAAAAAAACGAAAGCTCAGGTCAGGACTGCGAATGAAGCAAAAACGTGAAACAAAACTCAAAGTCGAAGTAAGCAAGTCTCAAGGTCCGGAACAGAAGAGAATTTACTAGAAGAACCGCTGGACAAGAATGAAAGGTCTGAACCGTAATCTCGGACGAGGAAGAGCTGCCCGCGCTGACTGCTGTAACCTGGGGAGTCGACGACGTGGCGGGCCACGTCCTCCAGGTGACGTCAGAGCAAAAGATCCAAAATGGCTGCCGCCCAAAGATTTGTGACTGTCTTAAATAATTCAGACGATGCCAAGCATAACAAAAACCATTCCTAAAATAAATGTAAAACCAAACCACGAGTGAGGACTGGGCACATAGCATGGGCACTATGAAAGGTACCACATAGCAGTGACTTGTTTCGTAACCTGCTCTGGAAGTCACCTCGTGGACCCCCCTAAAAACCTTTGCTGCCCAGCCCAGTCAGGTGTGACCCAGGTGCCCGCCTGTGTGTTTCTCCTGTTTACTGGGTGTGCCGCTCTTTGCAGGCACAGCAGTGTTTGTCTCACCTGGCACTGGCCAGCACCCATGCAAAGGACCCATATGTCAATATTTGCCACATTCCCCACCAACAAAAGACCGGCTAATTAATGGTAAATACTCGATAGCGGGCATTTCACATGGAGCGTGACTGACGGGTCATGTGGTGCTCCGTTGCCATGGCGACAGCTGTACACGTCCCTTTGTGTCCACCGAGGTGCCACAGCGGCTCACTCCTCACGCCTCATGCCTCAGACCTTCAAGATGCCAGCTGTTCAAGGAAGCATCGAGCTCTGGAGGGGCCAGCGGCCCGTGATGTGTGGTGACCCAGGGGTCTGGCCAGTGGGCCACACATGATGGTCCTCCACCCAGACCCCCTTAAAGAGTGGGGTTTGTAAGCACAAAGAGTTCTTAGGGGTCCTTCCCACAGCCAGTGCCTTCCCTTCCTTTATCTCAAGGGGTCCTCACTCAGTCTCACCTGCTCCCCCTAGTGGCCATTCTCTGCCTTCCAACATCTCATTCTGTATGTGATGGCAGCTCCAAAGTCTCGGGTTCAACGCTTGTCTGTGTGTTCTCCTTGTCTCCACATGTGCAGTGTACATGAAGTTGACAGGTGGCTCGAAACTGGCCCTGTGTGCCCACCCCGTTGAATTGGCATCCTCCCTTGTGCCCAGTACTTGCAGGCTGCACGTGACCCTCAATTTAATTCAAAGTTCAATCCACTTCATCCATTTATTTTTTAATGGTGCACTTCACTGAGCACAGGCCCACCTAGGAGAAATGGACACCTGGGGGTCTGTATGTGACCTCAGCCAAGTGGACAGGACTGTGGCCACCCAGCGTGGAGTGGCAACCCTCGGGGGTCCTGCTGGGATCGGTGGCTTGCTGCTAAAGTCACCTGCCGGAGCTGCTTCTCCCCGGCTGTGCCATCAGGTGCCCATCCCTGTTCAACCGTTGAAGACGGCCAATGTGCGCACCCTCATGGCGCCATTGAGAAGCTCAAGGTCAGTGACTTAACTGGGCACTGTTGCCATGGTGGCAGCAGCATTTATAGGAGACGGGGAAGTGGCCTGGCAGTAACGTGACACCGAGCTCATGGCGTGACTGAGACGACTTCCCTGTGACACAGTGGGGGGAGCATCAAGATCACATGGCTGAGGGTGAGGAGACTCGCATGGGCAACTCGTCTGCCAAATGGAATACAGACACTTGAACCCGCGACCCAAACATAAAACATGAGGGCGAAGTCAGACATTCGCCCTTAAATAGGAGAGACCCCAACTAGAAGTGGAACCCACACCCTGGCCCTCTACAGGTTGGGGTGCACCACTCACCCTGCCTGAGTCACACTCTGGTGTCCTGCAGGGGGCGCCTTTAAGTCCCAAAACAGCAAAAGTGCTCCGTTCATACTGAGGTACTCTGGAGATGCAGACGCAATAATATTAATAATGAACTGCATTTATATAGCGCCTTTCACTCATGAGTGGAATTCAACACAAACCCCAGGCAGGAGCTGAACTTGAACCCAGACACTTTACAGGGGGGGCACCACTCACCCTATCTGAGCCTCAGCCCTGATGTCCTGCAGGGGGCGCCTTTAAGTCACAAAGCAGATTTATTCATACAGGCGTCATCTGGGAATGCAGACTCAACATAGGAATAATAATCATTTTTTAAAAAATCTTTATGGTTATACATGAAAGGTAAGCCCTCAGACATTAAGGGGACCCCAAAATCAAATCATAGGGGGCACCACTTACCCTGCCTGAGGCAAACCTTCAAGTAAGGCACATGACAGCCCTCCAGGGGGCGCCCTTCAGTCACAAAGCACATGAATGCTACATTTGTACTGCGATGATAACATGGAGAGGCAGGCTGAGTGTACTGACAGCAACAATAATAATTAGTAATAAAGTTCATTATGTATATAGCGCCTTTCACACATAAACAAATTCAAACAGTAAGGTGAACTGCACATCCAGCTAAGACACGCTGGGGTTAAAGGGGAGACTCAGGCTCAGGAGTGTTATAATAAGAATAATAATAATAAGAAGAAGAAGAAGAAGAAGAAGAAGAAGAATAAACTTTATATAACGCCTTTCACACATGGAGGAATTCAAACTCCACTTCCAAACAAGAGACACTGGGGTATAATGGGGAGACTCAAGCTAAATGTGATGATAATAATAATAATAATAATAATAATAATAATAATAATAATAATAATAAACTTTATATAGCGCCTTTCAAACTAAATAATTCAAACATAAGGTGAACTTCACTTCCAAACAAGAAACTCAGGCTGAATGTAATAATAATAATAATAATTAATAATAATAATAATAATAATAATAATAATCTTTTTTTATATAGTGCCTTTCACGCATGAAAGAATCCAAACATTAAGGTGATCTCCATGTCCAGCTAAGACCAAATGGGGTAATGGGGAGTTTCAGGATCAGTGTAATAATAATAATAATAATAATAATAATAATAATAATAA
>JANRMT010062857.1:44120224-44132314 GCA_026402145.1 Polypterus bichir lapradei | reverse complement strand
TAATAATAAACTGCTTTTATATAACGCCTTGCACACATGAAATAATTCAAATATTAAGGTGAACTCCACTTACAAACAAGAGGCACTGCGGTAATGGGGAGACTCAAGCTAAGTGTAATAATAATAATAATTATTATATTTTATTATTATTATCTTTATATAGCGCCTTTCAAACATAAAGTAATTCAAACACTAAGGTGAACTCTACTTCCAAACACGAAACTCAGGTTGAATGTAATAATAATAATAATAATAAACGTCATTTATTTATATAGCGCCTTTTCCACTCTTTTCCATAGATTGTGCCATGTAGAGCGCAGGCAGGCAGCGCGGCGCAGCGGTTGAGACTTTGGACTTCAAGCCCTGAGGTTTGTCGGCTCAGTTCCTTCTGCTGTCGTGTTGTGACTCTGCGCAGGTCACTTCTCCTGTCTTTGCTCCAACTGGAAAAGAAGGAAGAAATGTAACCGAGTGCATCTCAAATGTTTTAAGTCCCTTGGGCGTCTACCCAAAGAAAGCTGCACTCATGAACGTGTTTGTTTACTTCGCATAGGAATGAAGCGTTTCAGGAGGACCGCATCCCAACAAATCCATGAAGCTTTATATAACTTTTAACCTTTTATTGAACTGACATCTTTGATGGTGTGCATTTTTAAATTTAATTTAATAGCATAATGCGGTGTGCCTTTTTTCTCACTGACAATGGGCGAATTCAAACAGACCCGTTACCATTAAAAATTCTGTTTATTTTTCTTCACGGTGCGCAGGCGCGTACGGCTATGACCGCAGTGTTCTCAGGTAAAATCCCAAGTGTAGATTTTGCAAATTACTAAACACAAATTTAGGACTCATAAAGACGCCGACTCGTTAAAATAAACAGAAAACAAAAGTAGAGGCGGGTTCACATAAATGGATGCCAACAGTATCTGTCCACTCATTACTTGTTGAACTATGGCCAACTGAGAAATTCTGACCAAAACGCTTTCGGCTGCGGCATCATCTCAACGAATACGATGAAGACGAAGAAATTTGCAAAATAAAAAAGCAGAAGACTTGGAGAGTCGGGATGGTCGCCATGCCGTCAGTGCCCGCACTTTTCAGTGCTGCCACATGCAAACGGCCCCTGCTTTTCTTAAGTGACATTTGCATCGAAACTGAGACGGTGCGCTGCAGCTGAGGCACCACCTGTCCGGTCGGGAGACGAGCGTCGGTGCACACGAGCACTTGGTCAGGGAGAACAAATGTCCCGAATTTCTTGCCTAATTTGGGTGTCCCGACTGAGTTTTATTCTGTATTCTCATTTGTCCGCATTTTAAACGGGACGTATTTCTTCGGTATGCATTGAAATCACCAATCACGTTCTGTTCAAAACGGACGGACACCAATCAGATTTATTTATTTATTTTTTTTTTATATGACGGGAAGCTCCCAAACTGAGGCACTGCGCAAGTGCGAGATCAATGCGCCCATGTGATTACGTTTGATTTTTTTTTTTTTTCAAGGCGAAGGTTTTTTTCTTCACCAACGTGGTCAGTGACGTCATTAGGGTTAGCGTCACTAAGTGCGATAAGCAAGGCCGGATGAGGACCCCCACAAATCTCTGGGTGACGTAATGAATAGAGCTCCTTTTTAATTTTTCATGATGCACAGTGATAGGATGTGGGCGACTATAAGTGTGACACTTTTGTCATTGATTATTTTGTAGCTGTCAATTCACAACCGAGAAACAACATTCAGTAACCGCAGTGGTGTGATAAGAGGTCCGTGGCGAAGTGAGATTTTAAATAAATACTCGGAAGTCCCGGAGCGTGGTGGAAGGCGTATTCAGGTGCTCCCTTCACACCTCAGAGTAGATCGGGGGGCTGCCCCCGCACCCAATCAGTGCTATATAGGGAGCCTGCATGGCAGAGAAGGGAGGACCAGATCAGAAAAAGAGAAGAGAAAGAATGAAGGTTAAGGAAAAAGGAAGAGGCTGGACTGTGAGAGTCAGGTGGTCCGGGAGGGGAGTGATAGTGTGGGACTGGAGAAGGGGCGCTCCTTAGAACGACCCCCCCTTGTACAGCGTCTCCAGAGAGTGGGGTTCGGCGGGGAGCGCCTCGGATGCCGACAGACAGGCGGTAAGAACTCGAACCCGGGACCAATCAGTTGACTGCACCTGTCGGTGGGGGGTCTCCTCAATGCTGCAATAAGCAGATGAGGCGCCAGGTGTTAGAAACGGGCAGAGGGACTCGTATCTGCTTTTAGAAGAAGAAAGCTGCCCGGGACCTTTGCCTCGTTTCTTTTAACGGATCATTTTATTTTACTTTTGAATGTCCAGTGGACACCTTCGTGTTATCGCATTCTTTATTTATTGACTGACGAGGTTTTGCGCTGCACGTTTTGGACGCTGTTTGCTTTTAATAAAAGCCCTCTTAACACTTTGCATCAAGCCCTCGCTAACTGTGTGTGTGTGTGTCCTCATTTGCCAGGCTCATCCTCCGGTATCTCATCAGCAGTTTCTGGTTCAAGAGACTCCCGGAAACAACTAGGAAGCATGGAGCCCACCAGGATCCTCCCAAGCAGCCAAAGGGGATTTGTCGAAGGGATATGCAAATGCGAGCCTCTGCACGTCACGTAGTTTGCATAAAGGATTCAGTTCTTGTTGTGTGGTGGGAACCCAACAGACGAAAGCAGCCGGGGAGCACAAGGAGCCGAGGGTCTTCATCGGGGTGGGAGGAGAACCTGCAAACGGGCCTCTAGGCTTCATAGAATCGTTGGACTCGTAGGAAGCCGATGGGGTCAGCGTGCGGCTCATGAAGTAAAAAGCAAAGCATGGTGAGGGCACCGGACACAAGACGGTCACAAAAGTTGATTTCATAGACTTCATGGCTGAAAGTATGGGGCACCAACTCCAAATGACCGAAGGCCGTCTTAACACAGGGCATGCTGGGCATTCATGCTAATCTATGTATGTTGTGACTTGCTGATTGGTTGTGTATAAGTAGGTAGGGACTCCAGTGCACTGCTTTGCCGAGTTCAGGTGTTTCATCCAATCAGCACACAGCCAAACATCTCCATTGACAAACTGAAGAGCTCAGTGGCTTTAAACGTGGCACTGTCACGGAATGCCACCTTGGCCACAGGTCAGTACGTGACACTTTCCCTCTGCTAGATCTGCCCTGGTCAACTGTAAGTGTTGTTATTGTGAGGTGGAAGCGTCGAGGAGCAACAACGGGCTCGGCCATAAAGTGCGGGTCAGCTCCCTGCTCCCTCTTCTATGATGAGAGCCCCTTGAACCCGAGACACCATCAGCACCATAACCGAGATGAGCTTGGCAGATGAGGACAAAACACACGTGAAGCCAGGGGAAGGTGCAAAGAGCTCAGAGCTTTTATTATGAGGGACATTCAAAAAGTTTCCACACTTTTTAAATTAACTTTATTTAATAAAGAATTTCATAAAACTAACGACATCACTTTTCTACATCGTCACCTTTCTTTACGAGGCAATTTTTCCCAGCGTCGCACCAACTTGTTTTTGGTTGAGTGCGTAGCCACTGATGCACTGCTGCTTTCACATCATCATCATCATCATCATCATCACATGTAGCTGAACGTCTGGAGCGCTCTGCATCCATCACTCCAGTACGGCCATTTTGGAGCATTTCAATCCACTCATAGACGACTCTACGCGAGGGAACTTCATCCCCATACTGAGCACACGTGCGGAGATGAATTTGTCACACCATCTGCCCACAAAAAGCCTGTGAGAGAACGTTGTTCCTCTTTATAAGTTTCACAGCATTCCTACCACATGTTGCTTGATCACAATATTCTTAGAAATCGCCTTAGTCGGTGGGTGGGCCTCTCTGGCAGGGTCTTAAATTGGTTTGAGTCCTACCTGGCAGGTAGAAGATTCTTTGTTAGTTGTGATAATTATACTTCGAAGACCCCCAATATTCTATATGGTGGTCCACAAGGCTCTATCCAGGGTCCGCTGCTCTTTTCGATCTCCATGCTTCCATTAGGTCAGATTATCTTGGGGCACAACGTGAACTACCACAGCTATGCTGATGACACGCAGCTCTATTTATCAATAGCGCCTGATGACCCCGACTCTCTTGATTCACTAACACAATGTCTGACTTGTTTTTCTGAATAGATGAGTAGGAATTTTCTCAAACTAAATAAAGAGAAATCAGAAATCTTAGTGATTGGCAAAAATGGATATAATGAGGGTTTTAGAAATAAACTCGATGCATTAGGATTAAAAGTCAAGACAGAGGTAAAGAATTTAGGGGTAACTGTTGACTCTGACCTGAATTTTAAATTGCATATTCATCAGATCACTAGGACAGCATTTTTTCACTTAAGAAAAATAGCAAAAGTCTTATCCATTTATCTTTATCCGCCTATTAAACTCACCAATTTATGTATTTTTACAAGCTTTAAGTTTTACTCCATTGGCCATGCTCTCTTTCTCAGGGGTGGGGGTTGATTTGTTTTCAATCCTATTTTTTGCAAAAATCGATCTACCTGTATGGAATGATTACAATAAAATCAATAAAATTAACAAAAAAAAAGAAATATAACAAAAGTTATAACATTACAAGGTGCTGAGAAACGAGTTCACGCTTTTGTTTTAGTCGACTAGATTACCGTAATGCACTCCTCCTGTCAGGACCACCCAAAAAAGACACCAATCGATTACAACGAGTGCAGAATGCAGCTGACAGAATCTTAACTAGGAAAAGAAAATCCAAGCAGATCACCACAGTCTTAGCGTCACTACACTGGTTACCTGTGCCATTTAGAATTGACTTTAAAATACTGCTGATGGTTTACAAAGCCTTCAATAATCTGCTCCATCTTATATTTCAGAATGTCAGTCATCTTACACTCCAAATCGTAACCTTAGATCTTCAAATTAGGGTCTGCTTAGAATTCCAAGAGCTAAACTTAAAAGAAGTGGTGAGGCGGGCAGGCGGCCTTCTGCTGTTATGCACCTCAAATCTGGAATAGCTGACCGATAGAAATTCACCAGGGTAATACGGTGGAGCACTTTAAGAAAGTCATTACTTTAACATGGCTTTCTCACAGCTTCATCGTAGTGTAACCCTAATCTTCTGTTTATGCATTGAATTCTCATTGTCATTCATGGTGGCTCCATAATCCATACTCACCCCTACTTTCTCTTCTGTTCTTTTTCTGGTTTTCTTTGGTGTTGACCTGCACCCCCCACCACCCAATCAAAGCACCGTGATGTCCCTCCATTGATGGATTAAAGGCCAGAAGTCCATATGACCGTCATCATCAAGTTCTTCCATGTGAACCCTGAATACCATGATCACTGATTGAGGTCATTGATGTTACGTAGAATGCCTAGAGGGGGGCTGGGTGGTCTCGTGGCCATGGAACCCCTGCAGATTTTATTTTTTTTCTCCAGCCGTTTTTTTTTTTTTCTGTCCTCCCTGGCCACTGGACCTTGCTTTTACTTTGTGTTAATTAGTGTTCCCTAATTCTATTTTCTAATTTATTTTGTCTTATCTTGTCCTGTAAATCACTTTGAGCAACATCATGTATGAAAATGTGCTCCAGAAATAAATATTGTTGTTGTTGTTGTTCCCCACAGGGTGACAACTCTTATACTAAACTGTAAGGGCAGCTGGCTGGCCAGACAGAACTAGTCACATGACACTCTCATACACGACCAATCGCTACTCCTCCTTCCCGCCTTCACTGTTTCCATCAAAAATATGACAGTGCAGAAACTTTTTGAACACACTTGTGTAAAAAATTCACAAAACAAGTGTCCCAGAGTGCAGGGGCTCAAAACATTCAGGAAATAAATAATCCATAAAAAAGTGACTCTGTGGAGGTTAAAATCAGAATAAATCAATCCTTCAAAAACAAGGTTAAAATTCCAACGGGCAGGAAACCATACTCTTCCTAAAAAGCCCAGTGCCTTCCTTTAATGGGCAGCTCCCTTGCTTATCCCCTACGGGCCTGGCAATTGAGGAGTTGCCCTGCAGACAGACACAGCTGACCTTCAACAGGTCCGGGTTCCTGATATCCCATTGCTTCAGTAACGGGACCCCAACGGCCATCCCGCCTTACGATGGAGCTCTCCACCCAAGCCTACTCGACCCCTGCTACCTTCCTAGCCTCCTATGGCGAGCCTTCCAAACTTCTTCTCGTGCTCTCCCGGAGTTTCCTGTTTCAACTGTCCAAAGTGTCTGTCACACACTCCTATCCAGGGCTCTCTTCCCAGCTGCCTGCCTTCTCTCCCTTAAGCTCACACACACTGGCTCCTTCCATCTCCTGCCTTGGTCTCTCACTCTCATTCATTCCCATTACCTTCTGATTCTCTTCTCGATTCTTTCTTTCTCGAATCTCCTCTCTCGCACTCATGCTTCCCTTTTAAAATGGGGGACGTGGCACAGCTATGGCAATCGGCATCAATTAGGGTCACAGACGATCCTAGACCTGTGCACTAAGTGCAGGGCTGCCCGTTCCCGTATTGCGCACTGTAAACCACTCTCGCCACGCTACCACATCTCTGCACAAAAACCCGAAGGGCTCTGATGATTTATTTAAAATGCTTTACCCGCATGTAAACCCACGGAGCCGGTCAGTCAAGTGCTGAAGTGTGTAGAAATGGCAGACCCTCGGTAGCATCACTCACAACAGACTTCCAAACTGCGTCCGAAGCAACAGCGGCACAAGAACTGTGTCAGTAGCTTCATGAAGAGGGTTTCCATGAAGTGTCATACAGCAGGTCACCACAGGACTCTGGAATTGTGTGGAAATCAGTGTGGATTGTGTGGAAATCATTTAAAACCTGGGAGATATTCAGTTCAAGCACATTAAAGTTCATTGTCATTTCATCAAAATAAATGCGAGTTCAGAGGTTTAGTAGATTCAAGGAGTGTGTCGTGGTGCTTGAAGGGGTAGGTGAGAAGAAACCCTTCTAGTCCTCTCAGTGTAAAGAAGATAAGATACAAACAATGGAGTTTTTGGATTTATTACAAAAAGCACAGCTTGATATTTCAAGTGAAGAAGACACAAAATACCAATAACACTTTCAGTTCACAACAAAATGGGAAAACTGCAGGCCCAGATGGCTACCCACCTGAATTTATGAACAATAATTCTGTGTGCCAGGAGCTTCACAAAGAGGGCTTCCTTGGAGTGGCATACAGCAGGTGACCACTGGACTCCGGAGTGGCGGACTGATGAATCGTACTTCAGTATCTCACAGTCTGGTGGACCAAGCGGAGTTTGGAGGCAGACGCTACCTTCAGGGCTGCATAGGGCCTACTGTAGAGTTTGATGGAAGATGAATGATGGATGATGTCAGGGTTTTGGACTCAGCCCATTAGCAGACAAAGATATTTCAAACAATTGTCTGCTTCAGTTTGTGAAGGCCCTTTCGTGTTCCAGCATGACTATGAACCCCTGGTCCATAAAGACGTGGAGCAGCTCTAGTGGACTGCACAGAGCCCTGACCTCGGTTCCATTAAACACCTTTGGGGTGAAGTGGAATTTCTGACTGTCAGTTAGGTCTCCTCATCCAAATATCCCACACTCCACAGTAATGCCCAGGGTTTTGTAATCAGGATTCCATCAAACTCACGGACGTGTGATGGTCAGCTGACCTGCAAGCTTTTGGCCATAAGGTAAGTTTTTAAATTTTATATTTCTTTAAACCAAAAAGTGTGGAATGATATGATGAGATGTCAAAAGCAATAGTGGTTACATAAAAGTGAATTAAAAACCTCCTACTTAATAGTTTCCAGAACTTTATAAGAGCGTACAGTAAATAAAATGTAGATAAGTGTAACATGAGAAGAAATCACTGGCCACATAAAATGATAAAAAAAAGTATATAAAAAGCTTTATAGTCAACATATTTTATTGTTATAAAAGATTAAAGTTCAGTAAGTATTGAGATGGGTGGGTGAATGGCTAACTTTATTAACCATATCCAAAGCCCGTTAAATCCAGAGCAGGATCACAGGAAGTAAACATTGGGTGCAAGGTGGGAACAACCCAGGAGAGGGCGTTGGTCTATCACACACACCACACACACACACACACACACACCAAACACACACACACACACACACACACACACATCAGGGGCAAATTTAGACTCACCAACCCACCTAACCTGCATGTCTGTGGGAGGAAACCCACACAGACACAGGGAGAACATACAAACTCCGTGTAGCAAGGAGCTGGTTTGTGAACTCTGGTCTCCTTACTGCAAGACAGAAACTCTACCACTGCACCCCATGAACTTTAGCATTTCCAACCTAACATTTGTCATGATTGTGTGGAAATCAGTTAATACCTGGGAGATGTTCAATTCAAGCACATTAAAGTTCAATGTCATTGTATCTAAATAAATGTGAGTTCAGAGGTTTAGTAGATTCAAAGAGTGTGTTGTGGCACTTGATGAGGTAGGCTAGAAGAAGCCCTTCTAGTCCTCTCAGTGTAAAAAAGATAAGACACAAACAATGGAGCTTTTAAACTTATTACAAATACCACAGCTTGATATTTTAAGTGAAGAAGAACTTGAAACACCACTAATACTTTCAGATCACTCCAAAATGGGAAAACTGCAGGCCCAGATGGTTACCCACCTGAATTTTAAGAAAAATTCTCAACCAAGCTGCCTCCGTCATTGTTAACAACGTTTAAAGAAGATAAAGAAAGCAATTTTTTTACCATACAAATCCCAGCAGGGCATTAGTAAGAGTTTTCCAAATAAAAATAAGGAGTTCATAGTGTAGCATATTGACCGACTTCACTCCTGCATAATGATGTTAAAATACTAGCGAAAGTCCTACCTAGAATTACTGAGAAAGCGTTTCCTTTGGTAATATCACTGACTTGTTAAATTACACAGAAAACATGGTAATATCACCAGATCAAACCGGATTTAATAAGTGCAGATACTCAACCTTCAGTGCATGTAAAATGTAGTATACTCACCTGCAAAATTCAATTAACCAGACATCTTATTACCTCTGAACACAGAAAAAAGCCTTTGAGTTAAACAGGATTTTCTAATTACTACAATATACAGATTTAGGTTTGAAACCATTATATTTGTACGAATTAAATTACCCTACCAGTCCGGAAACCTCAGTCCACATTCATGACACAAACTCCAAATACTTCAAATTAGAAATGGGTACTCAACAAGGGTGCCCCCTTTCACCAGTGCTTTTTGCTTTATCCATTGAACCACTGGCAATTCATCTTCAGAATAAAGTAGAGATAAAGGGGATTATCAGAGAAGGACTCGAACAGTAAATATCACTGCAAACTATACTGTGCTGTATATATCAGACCCACGATCATCTTTACCGCCAGTCTTAAGCACGTTACTAGAATTTCATAACATCTAGAATTCACAAAGAGCCTCCCTTGGTTATATCATAACATCAAACCAGATTTATTAAGGTCAAACATTCAACATTAAATATTTAGAGTCTGTTTAATGTAATATGTTTGCCCACAAAATCCAATTTACCAGATGACCTATTATCTTTGGATACAGAAAAAGCATTTTTTAGAATTAAATGGGATTATCTGTTGTCACAAAGATCACACAAAGATATCAAGAGGGTTTGGGACAGCCACCTGTATATTATGCCCTGGCTGCAAAAGGTTAAAGTATTGCACAGATCTTTACAGATCAGAGTCCACAACTGAACTGGTTCTTGTCAGTAAAGATGGCATCTTTATTTGCCAGGACCAGAAGTGACATCATCGGAGGTTCCCAGAACCGGAAGTGACGTCGTTTGAGCTGCCAGAACTGGAAGTGTGTCGTCAGTGGTGTCGTCAGAGGCTCTGGAACCCGGCAGGATTTCCAGAGAAAGGTCTGCAAGGGATTGAGAAAGGCAGTTAGGGCACCCCGTCGCCCCCTGGTCGGATGTGGAATTACCATTATTCAGCCCCTTTAGTTATTTCTTACACGTGTGTGACACTATTTATTATAATGCAGAGATTTTGATTTGGTCCCAATCTGCCTGCATGGATTAAATTACTCTACCAGTCTAGAAACCTCAGTCTGCCTTAATAACACAAACTCCAAATATTTCAAATTAGGAGGAGGTACTTTTGGGATGCCCCCTTTCACCAATGCTTTCTGCATTATCCATTGAACCACTAGCTATTCATCATCAGAATAAAGTAGAGACAAAGAGGATTATCAGAGAAGGACTCAAACAGAAAATATCACTGCAAAAAATATGGTGCTTTATATATCAGACCCACAATCATCTTTACCATCAGTTTTAAACACGTTACTAGAATTTCATAACATCTAGAATTGAGAAAGTACTATCCTTGGTTATATCATCACGTCAAACCAGACTTATTAAGGGCAAACATTCAACATCAACCCTTCACTGTCTGTTTAATGCAATATACTTTGTCACACATATATGATTGGGAAGCAGTCAAAAGGCTTAACCGGGCATGAAACGGTGAGTCAGACGTTGACACTGTGCAGTAACACCTCTTCTCCTTCCTCTACAGATCACCAGGGCACAACAAGACCTAAGTCTTAACCAGCTTCCTCATTCCTCTCTAGACCACGCCCTCTTCCTGACCTCACTTCCATCTCTTCCCTCCTGGACCCGCCTCTTCCTCTCCACTGGCTGTTAAAACCCGACCTCTATCCTTCTGTTTCAGTCGCGTGTTGGACACAGTCTCGTCTGAATACTCGCTGGCATTATATTATATGGGGAGGAATCCCCAAATCTTTTCCTGTCTTTGTGTTCCTGTATTTACAACTTGCGCACAAAGTCCAAATTAGCAGACAACCTATTATCTTTGGACACAGAAAAAGTCTTTGATAGAATTACATGGGATCATCTGTATACTACAATGCTCAGATTCTGGTTTGGCCCCAATATATCTGTATGGCTGTGGTGGGCTGGCACCCTGCCCGGGGTTTGTTTCCTGCCTTGTGCCTTGTGTTGGCTGGGATTGGCTCCAGCGGACCCCCATGACCCTGTAGTTGGGATATAGCGGGTTGGATAATGGATGGATATCTATATGGATTAGACTACTCCATGTCAGTCCAGACATCTCAGTCCGCATTAATAACACAAACTCCAAATACTTCAAGGATGGATAGGATTAGAAACGAGAACATTAGAGGGTCAGCTCAAGTTGGACATTTGGGAGACAAAGTCAGAGAGGCGAGATTGCGTTGGTTTGGACATGTGCAGAGGAGAGATGCTGGGTATATTGGGAGAAGGATGCTAAGGGAAGAGGAGAAGAGGAAGACCTAAGAGAAGGTTTATGGATGTGGTGAGAGAGGACATGCAGGTGATGAGTGTGACAGAACAAGATGACGAGGACAGGAAGTTATGGATCTGCTGTGGCTGAAGAAGAAGAAGGACATCAGGCAGGGGGCTAATACTTTTTCCCAGTCCGGCATGTGTTTCATTTGTATAATAACGGTAAACACTCTACCTTCAGTGAGCGGTTCCCTGATGCCAGCAATGGACGAGTGTCCCACCCGGGGTCCCACTCACTTTTTGAGATGGACCTCATCCAGAAGAATGGCGGTCGGTGCTGCTCGTGTAGTTTTCTCTAGAAGATGCCGTCTCTGCTGGGCTGATTGCAGAAGGTTTTGTAATTAAAACAATTGTTTTTTTTTTATTCCGAAACAAGCCTTTTCAGTTATTGTTTTGTTTTATCTTCACAAATATTTTAAGGGAAGTTGAAAATGATTTTGTTTTGTTTTCGGCTCACGATGTAAAAGATTAGCTAAGCAGAAACTGGTAGAACTGGAAAAAGGAGCAGCGGGTCTTCCCGATTTTGTGCGATTTCCACCGTTTACCGCTAAAGCCATTTCAGTAGCCAGGGGCACAAATGAGGGCTGAGCAGAGTGTGCGTTGCATGGAGGACATCGACCACTGTGGGGCTTCAGGAACATTCAAACCTAAATGAGACAAAAGGGTGATTTCCACGCCAACACCCCCGCAAAGAGCCCGTGATGACAACGATGAGATGAAAGTCCATCCCGCTGCGCCCGAGTCTCACCCGCAACTTAAAACGACTTTTGGCTCACATCCAATTTTTTTTT